>OZ004701.1:8980123-9222001 GCA_963924545.1 Pogonocherus hispidulus
ATATGACAAAATTTTCAAATGATTGTTCATCAACCGCAGCTATCTTAATCTTAGACAATTACATATGTTGTTTTAATATTGTTGAATATCGAGTAAGAAACTGCCGTGTGCCAGTTTTTTTAACAGGGCTACGAAGAACTTTTTTCTTGTGTCTTGCCATGCTAATTCCACTAGATATATTCTGTTCTATCTTTTAACTGTGATATCTGAGGACCTTGAAGACAAATAGTAATATTTTTAAACTTGATTCTCTGGAAAAATATGTAATATTTGTAAAATTAGTAGATTGATTACATAATAATCTGTTCTCCGATTCATCACTGTTCCAGGGTGAGCTAATAACAGAAGCGGTTAGTATATGTAAAAAATGCATTTCACCGAAACCACCAAGGACTCATCACTGTTCCGTATGCAATCGGTGCATTCTCAAAATGGACCATCACTGCCGTATCCTTACAAAAGAAATACTAAGCTTCCTAGCATTGCGTTCTTTGTAATTTAGTATAGCTAATTTTTACTGTCACATATTTAAATTTCTTTACTACTTATATTCTTTGATATTTTCTGAAATGTTTTTCTTAATATGAGTATAGCTTGGTTAAACAATTGTGTAGGCTATAGAAATCACCGATATTTCTTTCTCTATATGGTTTATATGGTAGTTGGAGTATTTTTTGTCATAATATGTGGTTTTGAAATAGCATACACTGCTATAATGTTGTCTGCCACTGATCTAGATGAGCCTGAATTAGAAGGCCACTCCGTTAAGATAAATAAGACTGGCGCATTAATACCAGTAGTAAGTTGTGATTTATAAATTAATAAGTTATAAATTAACAGGACTTGTTTTAGACTGATGTGCAATATTTAGACAGTTCGCTATTAGATGACGATCAGGTTTTTGAATACATAAGTCCTTGGAGAAGGAGAGCTATTATATACATGACTCTTATCAACACTGGTAAGTTAATGTTGGGTCACCAGAAAAATTCATATGTATACAGGATGATTCAGTTTTAAATGCATAAAGTTTAAATAAAATAATATGTATTAGTTTTTATAGTTACTAAACTAGTGAAGATATTTAAGCTATATTGCTAGTTTGATATGGCCCCGGTTTATAGAGCACCCTATATAGCTATACATATTTTTAAAATGTGTGTCCTTTTACTTTGTCACACTATTGGGACTGGGCCACCCTGTATACAGTATTATTCAGAACTTATCCACAATAAAATTTGGGGATGTTCAACATACATGTAGAAATGTGATAGTGCAAAAAAAATTTTTTTGGCGGCTTCTGAAAAGTATTTAAAAATTTTTCTTTGCTCGCCACTGGATACTGGTCCACTGTAATGGAGTGACCTTGGGACTGACAATGCAAACTGGCTAGCATGAAAAAAACTTCGGAAGTTCTGAGAGTATACCGACACCCGGCGCAAAAAAGATTTGCAGCGTTTTTACTTTAAAATAAACTTAAAGAAAGATAGATGTGACCAAAGTGATGTGTCTTTAAAATGAATAAAATTTTGTTACACTAATTTTGAAGAATTGCGCTACTTGATTACTAGGTATTAGAAACATGAAATTTATAAAAAATTAATAAACCGAATGTTCCTCCTGGTTGCTGATCTTGTAAACGCAAATTATTAAGTAAATTGGGGATTTTCAGCATTTTGCTGCAACAACCACTCACAAAACCTAACTCGTAATTAATAATCCACTGGTAACAGTCCATTAACTCAGCATTACTGTACACATGAGCCATTTTGAAAATTTTATAGTTTAACACTCCTGCGATAAATAAAACACCGGCACACAGAGAGTACACACATAGACTGATGACTGAATAGACAATAGAGATATTATCCCCGCTCCAGTTCTATTCACTCGGTCGTTGTTTGAGGTACAAAAACGTGTTTACTTTTTTTACCACATTCTTAGGAATGTGGTAGGTATATCAGATGTTAAACTACAGTTTTCCATTTCTGTCCAGTCCATTTCTGTGGTGTGTTTTATGTTTATGTTTAGTTGCCCATCTATGTAGTCCTTTATAATGGTATAACTTTAAACATTGTTTACGGGAAATCCTAAGACTTTTATTATAAATTTTTTTGGTGATATCGATTTCTTATTTAAGGATGCACATATCCTCAAATTTTAAGAGATAAGTTCTGAATAACCCTGTATAACTTGATATGTAAGTATCAAGCTTCTTCAGTAACCAGAGGTACAGATATCGTGGATAAGTTTAATTTTTTTAATATCTGTTCATTGTAAAGGCAGTATGATCAAAATTGGTTGCTGATATTGCAGAGATTTCTGTAAGTTAGTTTACTAAACTTTCTTTCAAACTGGCATTATTTTTCAGTTCTACTAATTCTGAATCTATTTCTTTTAAACTCAATCACCTTGTATACAGCGTAATGCGAACTGACTGTTTTATACAGTTGTCATATGTAGGAATTTTTGTTGAAATGTTGAATTTTTCATTCAAATTTGAAAAATTGTCTTTTGTAGGAGTTTTTGTAGCGTTAGGTGTATTGTCTCTTTGGCATAGTCAGTTAATTGGAAAAGGCGAAACAAGCATCGAAGCTAATATAAATAAGGCAGAAACCAGTCGTTTAGCAGAAATAGGTAGAATATACGTAAATCCATATAACTTTGGCACAAAAAAGAATTGGAGAATATTTTTAGGCTTAGTACAGGGAAGGTAAGAACGATATGAAATAGTAGACTTAATTTTTATGAATGTGTTTGTTAATTAGGGACCGAGTCTATTGATCGGAGTGTCCCAATAAACAAGTACTGTTGCTATCTATTACGATTTAATATATGCAGCATGTACACATTTCTCCCTGGCTAGAAGATCAGGATCCAAACATCAATATGATATAGTGAAATAAAACATTTGAAACTAGGATTGTTATAAATATTTTATCAATAAAGGAAATAAAAATGTTTATTAATATAACTATATCACGCTACTTTGGCTTTAAATTATGATGATGTCAAAAATGCCATTGGGAACCTTGCATTTATTGCAGCTAGGTAGGGAGCGAGTGCGAGTGAATAGAATAAAAATGGTTTTTTTCTCTCTGTTTCATTCTAACTAAAACTAAACTAGGCTGTTCTCTGCTAAAAGCTGTTCATCTTGCTGGCTGTTGTTATTTCTTGGGCTTTCCTTCAAAATGATAGCACAGGTAGAGCAAATACCTCTTGTTCTACCAATTGTAGTAATGTATTTGGTCCAATTCGGAATATGATTTAATCTCTTAGAAATCATATCTACTTAAAAGCTTTTGTTATTTTTCTACAAACTTATCTATATTTTATTAGCAATTTGAAATTCTTTAATATTTCCTTAAAGGATGCATATTGAAGTATATATGGACATTTTATTTACTTTCCTCTTTTGTAAAAATTTCATGTTCCATATTCTCATTCATACTTTGAATTACTTCAGTATTTTCTTCAAGTCGAAGACCCAAGCCTTCGTTGTTTTGCCGAATAATTTAATCTTATAGCCTTAGCATTTCAATATTCTCGTTCACCATCATTATTTCATTAATTATGTCCCTAATTCCTTATCATGTCATTTTGTTATTTGCTTCACGGGCTATTTCAACAATGGAAAAATGTTTTCTATATTTAAATTTGTAAATTGTTCTTTGAATTGCAGCTTAAATTGGTTCTACATTCGGAGCTATGACTGGCAAGTTCCTAACATGCTTTGTTGTATTTTTTATTGGTTAAGAATATATTTTTTTCTTATTTTGTTGAATGTATGGATAAATTATATTCCAATAGGTAGCAACTGTACCTGTATGACAGTGCACTCCGATGAATAGACAACGGTGGTAGCAATTCAAATTGGTGGTATATTATTATTTTTTAGAACATTTCTAAGAAATGTACTTTTTCCTTCTGCTCATGAACCTGTTGGTGATGGACTTACGTGGCATACGGTTCACGATGAGAATATTGATGAATGGCCGTAAACTCTAGTCATTTTTGTTAAATTAAATACTTAAGCTAGTAAATTATAGGGGAGACCTAGGATTTGTTTTATGTCAGTCAATTTTTTGCCAGTGATAATACACAGGGTTTATCAAATATCTGCCATTCTTTGCTGTCATAGTTTTGAAAACTAAAATAACGTGAGATCAGTTCATCACATTAAACCTTTCCTTTGCCTCGTGTTTCAAAAATTTCAAATGCTTTTTACTAAAAAAAACTTAAGGTGGCCATATTCGTACTTTTTAATTTTGAGATGTAGATCGAATTTAAGTCAGAAATCTTGAACAGTACTAAAGTTATATTAAGTACTAACTCAAGTATTAATAAGCGAATCTTCAATTTACGTAATCTTAAGCATATGATTTATATGGCAAATAGTGATACTTATAGTTAAAAACAAATCGAATATATATCTTTATATGATAACAATAAATTTCTCACATTTAAAATGGAAAATATGTATAATAAATATAAATTTTATTAAGTTCATCATTTGCCAATGAAAGAGAAATGACTTATTGCTTCTCTAAATATTTAAACAATAAAATGTAAACATTAATAGAAATGATAATAATTAAATTTTCATAAAAAAAAAATTATTGTCACCTATAAAAAATGACCATGAATAAGTTTCTGATTGTTTCTTTCTAATTGTGTAAGATTAAGAGTTAAGAATGGTAGATAAAGGACATGTGTATAATCGTTGAGTGAAGGTATAATGTGTGGTCTTATAGTATTTATACCAAGTATACTAACTTTGATGAAATTATAAACTTTTTCAAAATTTATAATGCACTCAAGGAGGTATTTTCCAATAATGTTCTGTTGTACAACAAATAAAATTGAGCAGTTTTACTTGTAACTAAAACTGCCGAAAGGATACTGCTATTGGGGCAAAATAAAAATCACATATTTCATACTCATACTCGGTTAAGGATAAGTAGTAATATTTTTTCCTTTTCCATCGATAACCTTTAATTGTTGACACCATTATTTCATATTATATTAATTTGCCGACCACTTTAATATCTTATTGAAGACTGCATTAGCTTAAATCATTGGACATTCCACTAGGTCTCCCTATTTTCATTCCAATAATAAAGATACACCAGTTTTA
Organism: Pogonocherus hispidulus; assembly: GCA_963924545.1. Lineage (NCBI taxonomy): Eukaryota > Metazoa > Arthropoda > Insecta > Coleoptera > Cerambycidae > Pogonocherus > Pogonocherus hispidulus. The sequence goes on from OZ004701.1 coordinate 8,985,261, forward strand.
TCATTAGGTAAAGTAATATAGTTTTTTTATAAAAGACTTTTATAATAATACTTATTCTAAACGGAAAACATTATAATGAACAACTCAGTGCACTGTAAATATCTCCAGTAATTAAGATTTAATTCATAAATATATTATGAATCTTTAGATTAGATAATCAGTAACAGCTAGTAATTTTTAAGCAATGTGGGATTGTATTGAAATAGTTTAATTTTTAGCAACTGTAAGGTACTCCCGACATAACTGAGGAGCTAAAAGTTACATTTTCTCTCTATGTTATTTCTCTTTTCCGATCAGCAATTCCATTTAATTTATTTATTTTTAGGTTTTTACAAATTAAATTTATTATAATTATGTATAATATATTGTCGACAAAGCTCTTTGATTCATTTATATTTTTTTTGGGAATTTGCCACTTGCAATATACAAATAAGAAAACAGAAAGTATTAAAGTCAAGCCGCAATGAGTGGGCTACTTGGGGACTACTTGGGGCCCAATTCTTGAGCTGTGCGGGTACATTCGTAAGCGAAAATTACGTAAAAATAATGTAGGCGATAGTCCTTTATAGCAAGAAAACTGTCAAACTACGTCGTATCAACCTGTTTTTTCATTTACGAATTTTTTCCAACGATTCGAGAATCAGGACCCTATACGGCAATGAGGAGATCTTGGTTTGGCGTTAAAGTAACTGACTGACGTGGGGATGGTGTATGCGCCTCTGTGTATACTTAGTGTATATATGAGGGATATCCTCAGGAATCCGTATGTTTTTGGTATATGTTTTGGATATATAACTCAGAGTTTTTGCTCCAGACATGCAGTTGTGGAAACATACTGTAAAATAACTCATCCACATCTTCAGTCTAGTATGTTGCTCTTTTCCATTCCAATGGTGTTATGTTACACAACGCTTCTAGTGCAAACTGTATTGTATATATACCATCTCTAAACCATAATGAGCTGTTTTCATTCCAAGTCTTGTGCGGTACTGAGGATATCTAATAGATCGAAACATCTGTTTGCATAGTATACAGGGTGTTAGTTAAACATGCGGCAAAAATTCAAGAGGTTATTCCTTGGAGTATTCTAAGGATATTTTATCCTTTGATGATTTTTGAAAAAGCGCTTTGTTGCGAATATATAGGGCGAAAAAAATTTTCAACAAATCCAATTTTGGATTTGTTGAAACAACTCCAAAAGGAGTTGTTTTTTCTTACCAACATCCCGTGATACTTCCGAGTGATTATTTTGTATGTTTTTGTATGTTGTGTTTTTGTAGTTTGTATGTGTCGCATTTTTAAGATTGATTGACGTTTGGCTAGTTGACGTGTAAACGGATGTTAGTGAAGTCCTCTATCATGGTTCGCTATACGAATGCCGAGATGGCTGACATGCATTTTATTTATGGACTTTATATGGACTTTTTATTTATGGATTATTTCCTATGGGGCCATCTAAAGTCGTTAGTTTATACTAGGCCAGTGGAAGATTTGGACGATTTAAGAGATCAGATAATTGCTGGGTGTAACTCGATAAGAAATGACCGTGGTGTCGTGTGAAAGAGTTTGGGAGTCTATGAGGAGAAGATTGGATGGTTGCATCCGAGCTGGAGGTAGTCATTTTGAACAATTCTTGTAGGTTCAGAAATGTCACATGTAATTTTTAGTAATAAATTGTTATTTGTTGAACATTTTTTTCGCCCTATAACTTCGCAACAAAATGCTTTTATAAAATCATCAAAGGATAAAATATCCTTTGAATAGTCCAAGGAATAACCTCTTGAATTTTTGCCGCATATTTAATTAACACCCTGTATATATAATCTTAGTATATACATGAGAGATTTCCTCAGGAACTTAAATCTTTTTAAATAAATTAAGTAAATTTGTTTAGCAGTTTTTTAGTACAAATGAAGTATTCGAACTATAATTAAAGAAATAACTCAACTTAAATGTTAAATTACTTCTTATTATTTTCATTTCTAAATGTTTCAAATCGATGCTTGGTTCTACATAGAATTAGTGATATGAGAAATAATAAAAAGTTAAATTAAATACTTACTGCTTTGTGAAAGTGAATAACAGTTTTTTAATTATAGTTTAAATATTTCATACTAATAAATCATTGATAACAGTCAGTTAGAGTGCCTCATTGTTTTATTTTAGTTATTTAGTTTACATTAATAAACACAATAAACACTTAGTGGCTACTTTCCAGAACGCTAATGTTTTTTATTATGTAGGAATACAGCCGTTACTGTTTTCTTGTTTTTATTTTACAGGTAGTATATTCCCGTACAACTAGAAATAACTAATTTATTGTCTTTGATTTACTGTCTTACTTGGTTGTGAGACGGTATCGGTTCGTGTGGTACTTTTTGAACAGTGTTGAGTTCTGGTATTTGGACACTTTCTAATCAGAAATTTATATCCCATCGAATGAAATTTTTCACATTTGAAAAACACTATTGAGAAAAATCAATTAAAAATAAATATATAGTAAATAAGTACCTAGATTTCCTCAAAACAATAGATAACCAATAGAAGATACCAGTTATTGAATTTCCTCAAAACAATAGATAAGAAGATACCAATTATTGAAATTGTAAACCTCGGATTTCAGTGAATCTGTTGTTCCTTCATTATTATTGTATTATTTATGTTTATGTCATATCAACCAGTTACAGCAATTATAAGTTTTAAATTTAATGAGGAATAATTATTGAATAAATAATTAGCTAAATGAATCATTAAATGGCAATTATTATATAATTATTAGTTATACAATTTGTGCCTAAACAAGTACATATATAAACTCTAAGTTTGTAAATTACTATACAAATATCATAGCAGAGAGAATACAGTTTTTATGCTTAACACGTTAATCACCATGTGACCCGACATCTGAGTCTCAACAAAATTATACCACCAGGCCCTGTGACCCATATATGGGCTTCACGACTTGCTTTCGTTCTCGGCTCTGTGAATCGCCGTTTAGTTCCTGCTTTACATTACTTCATATGGGATATTAAAATATGGGGCCTGGCTGTCCCAAAAAACCTTTGGCCCTGGGATTTTTTTGTTTTTGATGTGACAAATATGCATAATAAAATATTCGAAAGAAAATAGTACATTATATTATTAGAAACAAAGTAAAACTTAATGTGCTGAAGCTGGTGAGTTGACTACAGAACGAAATGAGGCAGTCAAACCAGCTGAAACACATAAATCTTTATTTTTCTTTGAATAATATATACTATTTTATTTTCAAACTATAACATTAAAAATTACACTGAGATTTTTCGATTTATTTGCATGATTTATTTGCAAGTAAATGTGACTGTTTCGAGCGTACAAACAAGTCAAAACAGGAATTGGAAGCGTGCATAATGCGTGAGTCACAGGGCCTCGCACATATATGGGCTCCGAGAACCAAACGTTGATTCACATTTTAAAATTGTTTTTTTTTATGAAAAAAATATCTCAGAAACCATGTTTGTAAATTATATTACATTATTTTAAAGTTATCAATAAAAATATCTCTATAGAGAGTTTGGGCCTGTGGGGAAAAATTTTACTATTTGACGTGGGCGATTAACGTGTTCATAAAAATAAGAATTTAATATTTAATATTGGAAAGTTCTGTATAATTTTCAGTCAGAGCTTTCAGCATGTTCTATATTTTGTGTGAAATGGTCCATAACACCATAACTCTTGTTTACTATATATTATTTTAATTTAAAATAAGACAAAATTGCTTAATAACAAAGATCAAATCTGTTGCCATGCCTGCTGTTATTGTTTGTAATAAAAAATATGATATATTTAAACTGTGTGAAATTAACTGGAAACCAAACATTTGAGCACCTAGTTTTTGTGTATAGTTAGAAGACAATTTTAGCAAACACTTTTTTTTACAATTTTAGCAAAAACTAAAATATTTCGAAGTATTTCTATCCTCATAATTAACTTGGAATAATTTTATTTCTTATTTTTTTACCAAACCACAAAGTTAGTTGTAATGTAAGAACTCAGTCTGTTTTGCACTCTACTGGGGCACGCGAGTAACTAATCCAAGCACCAACCCTTACACCTCATAGTACTGAAGTTTAAAAATGGTATTTTGAACTTCATAATGTTTTTTTTATTTTGTCATTTGGTACAAAGTACAAAAATTGTGATCATAAATCTGGAGATAATTAGAGTGGATTGTTTTGAATTGTTTGTACATAATTTTCAAAGGGGATTGCAATTAGATGTTTTAAATATATTTTTTAAATTAATTTATCTTAAATGTTGTTTTTTAATAATTTGGTTCTTCTATTACAACATATAGTTAATGATATAACTATTGATACCAATATACCAATTAGAATAATCGATTAATATTTTTTATTATTAATAAACATGTTATAAAGAAAAAACTGTTTTGTCTTGTGTATATTGGATTTACTTTTAATTATTCTTTACATTTATCAATTCTTATATAAATGATTCTTGTTAAAATCAAAATCCTGTATACACACCAAAGGGTTACTTCCTATTTAATTATAAACTTAAAATATTTTTTGAAAAATTATAGCTACTTCTGGGCAGCCATGCTCTTCGAGAAGTCTGTTGCGCAAAGATTGACATAACACAAATATTTTTCACAACAACACAACAAGTGTACACTAACAAGGAATTTAATTGTCTATATATTTTGGGCTTGAACTAATTCAGTTTAGTTTAGTAGTAGTAATTAGTAGTCATTATTCATTAAAAGCTGCCAATAATATAAACAATCTCTTCTATTCCTCAGTTTTATTCGGGTAATATAGATATTATCAGAATCGACAGTCCGTATTTTCTACTTCTAGAGACACCTAGTTTACAATTGAAGCACACAAATTCAGGGCAAAACACAAATTCACTGTATCATGTGACATACAAAACAGTTAGTTAATTATATATAGGTGTTTTCCTTGTTGACATAAAAAACATGATTACCTACTCATTGGATAAATTTGGTTGTGTGAAATAGTGCCTTTGTACTCTTACTAAATATTCTTTTAGTCTGCACTACTTGCCATAATGTCAACGTCTATTATATTCTAGATGTTACTATTTATTTCATTCTGTTTAACAACCATTATAATAATAAAGGATGGAGATACTGCACACCGAATACAAAGTGCAGATCACTTGAATGTACAATTTAAATGTTTTCATATTTTTGAAGTTTCACCCCTGTATATTTGAGCGTACCTCCACATATCTTGCTTAACTAATTAGATGAAAGTCGATCACTAAGACACAATCTTGATTGTTTAAATTAAATTGTCAGTAGGTTTTTGCAAACAGAAACTACACTATAGAAAAAAATACTTATATATTCTTTAAGAGTACAAAAATAATGTTATGTATAAAAATAAAAAAGTAATTACACAATACTATCTTCCTCTACCATATAGTCCTCTCAATCCAATCAATATAACTTGAAACTTTGGTATAGACGGCTGGTGTATTAACTTGGCCGCATGATTTTCCAAATGACGTAACTCCTATCACATAAAATTTACACTGATTTCCAGCTTTTGTTAACAGTAATGGCCCACCAGAGTCTCCCTAGAAATGTAAAAATGGTAGTTAAAAAATCTTAACTTTTTTGAGATGCAACTGTATCATACATTTTTTTTCGAGAATTTGTAGAATAAATGGTAATGGTAAATTTCTGATTAAAGTAAGAACTACATTTAATTTTAACATGGGTTTAAAAAATGGTTAGTTATCATGATACAGGGTATTCAAAAGAATGCACTAACCTCGAGGAATTTGGTTTCTAATAAAATTGACTTATTCTCTTTATGACAGACTTTTTGACTTCTTGGTATTGGATTTTAAAAAATAACATCAAATACAATTCTAATAATTCGGTTATTTTGGTTGATTTGGGTTCATCGGGAGCAGAAAAATATACTTTCTTTAAAAATATAGGAATGATATTATACACAAAGATAAAAAGATTAAGCAAATACACGTTACAAAGTTTAATAAGAAAAGATGTAAACAAAGTTCTAAATTGGATCTCTAACGATGATACTTATCTATCTATCTATCTATCTATCTAAATTACCGGGATATCAAAAATTATCTTGGTCAAGGGTGGTTGTGGAATGTTAAAACGTGTGTCTTACTTTAAATTTGAAATAATTATGTCACTGTCACACTGACATCATCAATTACCTACAAATTTCATACCTATTTGTTTCAGTTGTAAAACAATAATGAACTACAAATTATGAAATAACAGTTTTAGTAACAAGAAAAACTAAATTACAGTAATTGTTGGAAATGTCCCCCGTTTTGTTCGATGCACAAGTTGACGCGCCTCTTCATGCTGTGAAAAGCGTTTTGCAGCATTTCTGGCGTTATGGTTGCACATTGCTGAACAATTCTTTGTTGCAGTTCTTGCAAATTATTTACCGGAGTTGCGAAAATCTTGTTTTTTAAGTAAGGAAATATAAAATAGTCCATAATTGTCAAACAAGGTGATCTCGTAGGAAACTCAACTTTTGTATGCAAACTTATCAGCCGGTCATCAAAAAACTCGCGGAGGAAAGCAATATTTTCTCGTGTAGTATGTGCTGTTGCACCGTCATGCTGGAAATAACCGTACCGAAGTTCATCATCGTTTAACTGTTGCACAAATTCAGCCAAAAAGTTGTGTCTGTACCTTTCTGCGTTGACGGTGAAATCGAAAAAAATTGGCCCAATTATTCTTCTGCGAGAAACTGCCATCCAAACACCAATTTTTTGAGCATGTAGTGGCGATTCAGTAAAAACATGAGGGTTATCATTGCTCCACATTCGCATTTTTTGAGAATTGATGTATCCCGAAAGGTGCAACCACGCTTCGTCAGAAAAAAGTTAAGTCCAAAAGATCGTCATTCATTAAATTATTGACAAACCAATGGCAGTAAGCAAGGCGTCTGGGGTGGTCTGCGGGCAGAAGAGCTTGATGTGCTTGCATCTTATATGGATGCATGTTCAAGTCTTTCTTTAAAATCTTATAACATGTTCCATAAGAAAGTCCAATTTCCTGAGAAAGACATTTCAAAGGTTTTGCAGGCTCCTCTTCCATACGTTGACGAACGTCATTGACAACTTCTTCTGTACGAACTCTTGGTCTACCAGCACCTTTTTTATGAGTCACACAACCAGTTTCGCGAAACACTTCAACACAATTTGTAAGGCACACATAAAAATTGTCCGGTAATATTGCCACGTTTGGGAAATGCTCTCGAAAATTGTCCAAACACAAACGTTGACTGTATTGCCAATTTCCATTAACTAGCGCACCCATTCGAAAATAGGCTTCAATCATGAAAATTTTGTGCTGTGTGGTAAGAGGCATGATTCAAAAACTGGATTAGAAAATTTCAGCACAACGACTTGACAGATTCTGACACAACAAAACATATTCAAAAATTTAAAGTAAGACACACGTTTTACATTCCACAACCACCCTTGACCAAGATAATTTTTGATATCCCGGTATAAATGCTGTGACTTAAAAATGTTGAAATTTTATTACCTGACAGGTATCTTTGCCTCCCTGTAACTCTCCAACACATAGCATGCCAGATGTAATACCCCTCGGTAGGTTTTTGTCATTCTGGTAAGTTTTGTCGCAACGATTGCCATCATAAATATTAAGTGTTACCTTCATCAATCTATCGCTGTTTTCAGCAGCAAAATCTGTTTTGCCCCATCCAGTGGCGACCCCTGAAGGTTGTTGAATGACTTTCTTGGTGAATAAACATGCCGGTCTGATGAATTTTGTGAACTCTATTATCTGTTTGGTTTTGATTAGTGCAATGTCATGATATTTAAGAGGGTATCTGTAGTCTGGGTGACGTAATATTTGTTCAATATCAAAGTCTTGGTGTTGTGATCCATCATTGTCTGTTGATAAATCAAGATCGCCAAGACGCACGGTTGTTGGGGGACCACTGCAAAAAGAGTTATGATAAAAACTATTATAGGTGTAACGATTTTTAAATGTTGCTAATTCTGTCAAAAGACATTTGTACAAGGTTAACCAATACTATGAAAAACTAATGATACGAAACTAATAATAAAATACCATATGAATGCCGTAACCTGTTGTTCCATAGTGATTCTGAACAATTTAAAAAATAACATATAACAATGTCAGATTTTTATTTTATGCAAAACTGAATAGAACTTTTGCTTTAAATGGAGTACTACTAACTGTATACCATAGTTTTATATATTTGAATATTTGGTTAGAAATTTTCTAATAAATATTCTTATAGGGATAGATGGGTCTTTCGGTAATAAATTAATGAGATGTATATCCAAAAGACCGCTGTGTTTTTGTTTGTAAGATGTATGTAGAACGTTTATCTAAAAATATACAGTGGTTTCAACAAAAAGTTTCGATTGCATAGCAAATTTCAGCTGTAAGCTATTTAGGCAGGTTAAATACATTTACTAGGTTAAATGAAAATTGTGTGGGGTGCAAACCTTTTTCACATATTAGCTGTAAATATATGGGGTCATCATAAAGTAAAGGATATACTTTAAAGTCTTATATAATTTTAAGAAATCTAGCTAGTAGCAAAAAGTAAATGGAATCCAGTTGCTTTAATAATTGTATATTACTGTATCTATGGAAAACAAAAGAGTTGTTGTGTCACCTGATGATACAAATGTCAAACGTAATCATTGCGATTTAGAGAATTGTTCTCAAAATAAAACTCACGTAAATGTAAATTGAAACGACTTAAACTTTAATAACATGGATCTACAAGCAAGAATTGGTTTAGTAAAAAATTTGGTGTTTAGAACACGACCAACGACGCTGGAAGAATTAAAAGACTCTATTAGGGAGCAAATTGCTGCAATTTAACCAGAAATGCTGTGTACAATTTGGAGAAACGGTTGATGATTGTACAGCAACAAAAAGCAAAATGGACGACATATCGAACATTTGCGTTAACCACTGACATAAGAAATCCTATTGTTTAAGCAATCGAATTTCTTTCGAATCCTGTTATTAACTTAATTTGTTAAAAATACATAATAAGCTGAAATATATCCTTTACATCATGATAACCTTGTATATGTTGAAAAGTGAAAAGGAAAATGTCATATTTTTAACTATCTGTCTCTACTTCAGGTAAAAATTGAAGAAATATTTGGAATAGTTCAGACCCTGTATGGATATTAGTACATGCATGGTTTAAATTTTAACTTGATTAGATTAGATTATAATTTTTGTAAATATACATCTACAAACTAGTTCAACATTAAATGGTTTTATATTGAGAGTACTTATATTGAACATAAGGAAATTTGTGCAAATTTATATAAAACTATCAAAGGAATAATTTAAATTTTAAGATGTTAATATATTTAAATAATAATTTTTATACATCGGTAGTTTTAATAAATATTAATGATATGCTTATATGCATATTAAAAATCATGTTTTAGTTCTACCTATTTAGAATCTCAGAGTTATTTAAAGAAACTTTTAGTTTCCAGACAAATATAGTCAGTTGTTAATTGCCTCTAGAAGATTAGAAAAACTGCAAGTTGTACAATTAGCAGTGCTGTTGCGTAGTACTTTTAAATCTATAAAAAATAAGTAAATAAAACTAAACCTAGCGCTAAACTTTAAAATAATTTTCCTTACTATCTAGTAGACGTACAGTGGGCAGCAGTCAGGACAAATCTATCACTTATAAGAGTACCTCCACATTTCCATTTTTGTTCATCAGTTTCAAAACCAATGGCAGCCTAAAATTTTTACATAACAACATAGTACAGATGGATTAAACGTAATGTATAAAATAAATGCCCATTCAAACGTATCAGTCCAGTGTCTGTGCAGTATGCCGATAAAAAATCTATATAGAATTATATTTAAGATGTAATATTAAGTACTGTTCATATATTACAGTATCAGTGTTTGTGTACCCCTCCTTCTATCTGTGTCAATGCCAGCTCTGATGTGTGCATGGCTTCAGTTAATAGGGCAGTTCGTTTCTTTTATTAATGGAAAATGAGAGAACATTTATTAGTTAGATAAGGTTTAATTATAAAGAAATATAAGATGGTCTGAGGCATACTGAAAAGAAAAACAAACATGTGAATGTTAAACCACAGAGACTAAACATTTGGGCCAATTATTAGTCGTTCCTGAGATACAATAATTTCATGTCTGGATTTTGAATTTGAGGCTTGTTGAGTATGACTAAAATGATAAAATTGCACATTTTCTTCTTGTAATAATTCCACTAATAAATAAATTATGATATTCCCCATATACATTGGACAACATTCTACATCAATGAAGACTTGGATACCATGTTTGTTATTTTTGTGAATAACATGTTTTTATATTTAGCAATTTTCATATAAAGTTCCTCATAAATTGTTTAATAAACGAGGTTACTTTTACTGCTAATTTTCTTAAACAGAACGTTTTAGTAATTGAATTTATATGGAACAGTTTTTGGTCTATACCCCTATTATTAACAGGGTAATTTGGAAGAATGTCAAAGTTAGTCATAAATAGATAAAATGTCTAATTTATTCATGGTGCAGCCATACATTTCATCCTGGAGTCTTTATTTTAATACGACAAATTATAAATAAATTTTTCAATAATCCAATAATTCATTCATATTACTAGGTATCTTATAATGATAATATACCGTCAATAATTATTTTAAAATATGTGTCAAACACCTGTTGAAATCAGACATCCTTAATAGTTTCATAAAATAAGTATAAAATATAAATTAGAAATGCAAATTATTTTACCATGAATGGAAATTCCCCAGCCGAGGCAGGTTCCCCACCAACGATTAGTGGAACACTGTTATAATCACATTTTTCTATACTGAGGCTGATAGGTTCTATGTGAGTAACCAATGGAAGAGCCTGAACTACTTCACTAAACAGTTTAGTATATTCTTCACATTCTAAAATAAATAATAATAGCAATATTAAAATCTTGATATCGGATGTTTTTTTTTAAATAAAAGTATTTTGCTTGTCAACATATATTCTAAAAGTGACTTCAAAACAGCCTTATAATTTCTAGTCTATAATACTGTCTTGGTTAATGATCGTAACACTTTCAGTTATAATTTATATAGTATTACGTTATAGCTCATAAGACTGATATTGTTTTTTATATTTATATACCAAATGACACATTTATTTTTTTTAATTATTCTTGTTCGTACAGATAACTACTTACTTTGTTGGCTTATTCTTAAATTATTATTCGATACTTCTGAATCTTCAGGAAATATTAGAGGATCAGCGTCTGGTTGATTGTAGCGATTAGCCTCTGGTTTGTTGCGATCACCTTCTTGCTTGAAGCGATCAGTTTCTGGTTTGTAGCGATCAGGTTGTGGTTTGTTATATCGATCAGTTTCTTGTTTATTAATGTTATCAACTAAAACAAAAATACATCCTCTTAAGATATGTATCTATCCAATTTATATATTTTGTCTTACGAGGACAGCAAAATATTGGATTAACTAATTGATAGTATCCACAGAGTGTGACATCTCTGCCTAATTTAGCTTGTTCTTCAACTTCAGGACAAGATATCTCACATCTACCAATTTCGCGAGTAGGTTTTACCTCACATTTGTCTCCAACTGCAAAAAATATTTATATATAGATAAAATATCATTTTCTATACTACCTAGTATTTATTTTGTTAGCTCTTACTGTAGCTTATATCAGTACATAATATTACAAAAAATATATAGTAAGCGACACACCAGGTTCAAAACTATTATTATTATTTTTATGATTACCTAGATATGTTTTATGTCTATTAACATTTAGAACAGGATTAACAGGACCTTCTCAAATATTTGAGATAAAGTACCTACCTACCTACTAATAATTTAAATCATGTACGCCCTATTAATCATATCATCTACATAAAAAGTTACGTAGGTAACATAAGTTTCAGTAAGTAGATATTTGGACAGGTAACCATGTAAGCAAGACTAGCTATGCTCGCCGATCTACTAATGGCTTGTATATCACAGAAGCTAAACAAACTTAGTGTAAAAGATGTACCCTCACTTAGATAAAATGTAAAACTGTATCATGTATGTAAGTACTTTAGAAGAATCCCAAGTTGTTTAAAAATATCTTCCTCATATGGAACTATGAAATATATACTTAAGTGAATATTAATTTCCAGCTTAGAGACAAAAATACATGTCCCAAGTAACTCCACTGGATGTATCAATTTAAAGATTAAGGAACTTTTTAGAAATGCAAACATAGGTACCATCATGAAAATAAAGTACCTATTTTAGGACCCAATACTTAATTATAAGAAACTTTTCTACCTGATAACTTTTTAGTGTTCGGATCAACACCAAAATAATACTTGTGTCTAGTAATTTTGGCATACATATTTCTGTACACCCTGTAAATAAAAAACTTTCAGTGAATAAGTAACTAGATACCTACCTATAGGTATATTTTTTTACTTTTAATAAGTAGGTACTATACACCGTAGGTAGTATACACCGAAATTATACCTGTTAATTAAAATATTTTAAAAATCCAGTAGGTACGTGCGTATAGTATGAAAAACAAAAAAATATTCTAATTTTTAACCTCAAAATCTGTAGGTATGTGAGTTTTTTCAAAAAGTTTTGTAATATTTAAATTTGATATATTTGATGATAAACAAAAGTGCCGTGTAACACAACAAAGTTTTATGGGAGTTTGTATGGTGCATTATTATTATTAGATACTTTATGGTGTACCTATTTGTATTTAATTATATCTACCTTAATCTGAAAAAATAAGGTAAGTACGTAGTAATAAGCTTGTTTTCCCTAATGTAACGTACCTTAGCTGATAGTTTTTGCTCATGGTTTTTTCTATAAATAAAATATAGGCATACCTATATTTTATTAATTATATTAGAGTAGGTATATAGGTATTTATTTTATTTGTGTTTTATCTTGTGCTACTTATGCGAGGATTTTACATTACACCTTAAAACACATCACATATCTAAGTAATTCATTGGAAAACATTCTTTGATTTCTTAGTTTCGATACCTTAGAGATAGTTTCGATGTACTTACTAAAAACAAAAAATCAAATACGCTTATAGATAAAGTAACCATGTCTAAGGCGTTCGTATAACAGAATTAATAACTTTATCAATGATATGAGGGTAGAGTCTCAAGTATAAAGATATATATATATCTTTATACTTGTATAAAGATATACAAGTATAAAGATATATATATATATCTTTATACTTGTGGTAGAGTTGTCTGAGGAAGGTGACCAAGATGGCCCGTCGACCCAATATTATATTGGGTCGACGGGCCATCTTGGTCACCTTCCTCAGACAACTCTACCACAAGTATAATACGACGTGTAAAATTATCTTCATTTATCATTAAATCAATCTTATATCTATGAAAATAATTCTTACATTGTGAATCTTCACGTGTATTTGATTTACCTTTCTGCCTGTAGCATTACATTTCTTGTACGTACTTTAGTATTTCGAATATGTTTTATCTGTTCTTAGAGAAATATACATACCTATTCCGGCTGGAAAATATTTACAAAACAATCTACAGTTTAAGCACAGTATAATGCGGTTTAAGTTTGTACTGCAAATTTCTTTCTATTACTATTTTTAATATTTTTGTTATGGGTTTTCTCTGTCTTTTGTACTTGCATGATTAAAATATTTTGGAAAAGTATATATATACGGGGGTATATCGGGGTGTATTCTAGGGCATATGCAGATGACCTCAAAAATATGATTTATGACCCCAAAAATATTGTATCTTTGTAACCCGTGTGTGAGGACGACCCCGTTTGATAAAAAGCATTGCAATAACCATGCAGGTTTCACTAACGTTATTTATTAGTATCGACGATCTATCTCTAATAATAAGGGATATATCCTCAAAAAAGTGTGCCATAAGAGCAATGTGCTAGAAAGAGAACATCGATTCGTTGCTAGGAATAATCTTTCTCCTTTCTCTAACACATACCGCTCTTATTGCCCACTTTCTTGGGCATATCTCCCTTACTTATTAGAAATAGACCCATAAAATCTTATATAACCGTAGGTATTCGTAAAAGCGTTCTTTCCAACTACAGGGGAATCATACAAGGTATTCCATTTTAAATATTATTAAAGTTTATATCGACGTAGCTTCATTGAGTCATCCAGTAAAAAATTAAATATATAATAATTTAATAAAATAAGGGCAAAAATTTAAAAAATCCACGGTTCCGAGCGATTTTTAAAAAATTTGGTACTTATTTATACAGGGTGTACCACTGTGAGCGTACAAAACTTTACCAAGGGGTGGACCAGACCAAAATAAGAATAAAACTCTTATAAAAAAAATTTCTCTGATGCACGCCTAACGAGTTACAGGGTGTTATGTTGAAAAACAAAAATTCTGCAATAACTTAAAAATCGTTAGGTAATTTTTGAGAGGCGTGTCCATCTAAACATCTACATGGTGTTTGTTTAACTCTGACACCTGTGGTGGCCTAGGCCTACTCTTCCTTATGACTTCCTTTGCATGTATTTTTCTGCATAAAGAATGTAGTCTGTACTTTACACTCAATTTACTCGAAAATGATTGATTTTAGAGCTATATAACAAGAGCACCTTTTTTGTACAGAATTGATAGCCGAATTAGGAAAACTTAGTTAATCCACAAAAAAGTAGGATATGCAAGAGTTATGAAGACAAAATCATAAGGAAGAGTAGGCTTAGGCCACCACAGGTGTCAGAGTTAAACAAACACCATGTGGTTTAGTGACCTTTCATAGATGTACACGTCACCCAAAAATTATCTAAATCTACGAAACAGTTTTTAAGTTATTTAAAGAGTTTTATTCTTATTTTGGTCTGCTCTACCCCTGGTAAATTTTTGTACGCTCACAATGGGACACCCTGTATAATAACGAATTTATCCAGTACTTTTATGAAAGCACTGTATATTAAAGGTATGAGAAAAACTGGTTTCGAATGTTTGTTACATTTATTGGATAAGCTGCAATAAATTATTGACCCATGGCGATCTTCTATGTATTATGCTAATTCGTGGCCTTTGTTTTATTGTAATAATTATAATTTATAATATAGTTATATACTAGGTAATAATTTTTCCACTTGGGTGGATATGCTATTATTAAATATTCCATATAAAAACAGTTAAATTAATTCACAGATATTTGGTTCATATAGGAATAAAAATCATACAGCAACTAGGTATGTTAACGGCGGACAAATATTCGATATAGTTAACTGAAATAGGTACCGTTAATTGACTCGAAAGTAATTTATTTATCAGTGTCAAGGTAGATATAGGTATATTTTATCTCCAGTAAATCGCAAACACCTATGTTTTGAGAACTATATTGTTTTATTAATATTTAGGATTGAGCTAGTTACTTAAATATATATATTTATTTTATTCAAGGCCTGACTTCTGCGGTTTATTCAGAATAAAATAACTTGTTTCAGCCATATTGATGACTGATGACGTATATTGTGCCCCGTCCTTTGAGTGTTATTTATCGATGTTTGTTTCAAAGAGAGTTTCATCAAAGAGAACTTAATGTTTGAGTTTGATCAAGTTTTTAAAGAGAAGTGAAAGCTATCCTTCGGAAGCTTCGCAGAAGCAAACATTTTTATTTGAATGCCTTATTCATTTTTATTTGAAAACACATTTTGTGTTTTTGTGTTTATTATTGTTATTGTCTTAATTAGATTACGTATTTATTTATGTCGCACACACAACAATATAAAATTTAATTGCAACAGGATCTGTTCATTTTATTTTTATAGTTATGTTTATAATTCCACGAAATTTTAGGCATATGGAATTATATATACAGAATTTCAATGACGTTGGGCAAGTTAGAATCAGAGAGTCTTATCAATATTCTCTGGTAGAATCATGCGAATTTACTCGTTTCAGTATATTTACTTCAGCTCCCTCTAGAACGCCCCTCTTTGAGATCATCATTGTGTTCCTTAATTCAACATTTCGATGTGATGAATCCAAGAAACTAGTTCTGATTGATAGATTTGAAAAACTCTGCATCCTGATTGATCTTAAACTCCACCACAGCAAAAAGAACATGCGTCAACTTTGACGGGATCGTGCTGTGACCATAGACTTAATAAGCTGTGACCAGTGACCGGTTCGTGGTCGTGGTTCATTATTTCATTATTCACATTAGAACAGGTGTTGACATGCAATATCTAAGCATGCAATTTATCTACATGTTGAAATTGTTTTTATATGAGCGAAATTTTGCCATTGTTGGACAAAACGTTGTATAACTAAAATTTGTATAACTATCAATATCAATGCTCATTTTAACGTTCAGTCATCATCGAAGACAACCTCGTGGAAGTCAATATATATATACAGTCTGTCCATAAAGTAACCCCCGCTGCTAACTTTTGTACGAATCGAGTTAGAGAGTTTTAACAAAATACAGGGTGAATCACGTAAAATGAAGTTGATTCTGACGATAAATTCGATTCTTCAAATTCAAAGATGGCGCCACGGGCGCTGTCAACTCATTTTTTTTAAATGGCAAAGTGTGCCGTGTTGTACCTCATTTAAAAGATAATTCAATTCTCTACTTTCTCGTTTTTGAAAAATGACAATCGAGTTAGCCGTTCTCTAGTTACAATAAGCCTTTCTGTTTCTAATCTGATCCATGAATAAAATGTTAATTAATATTTTAATACAACAAATTTTGAACAAATATTTATTAAAACAAAAAATAAAACAGTTTAATAAGTTATTCAAAATGTTGTCCATTGACTTCTTGGCACATAAAAAGTTTACTTTGAAATTCTTGCCTGTTATTTCCTAAAATTTCTGCAGAGATATTTCCACATCTAACACATATGTGTTAGACGTTGCTGTAGTTCGTCGATATTTACTGGAAGAGTTCTGTAGACTTTTGACTTAAAATATTCCCATAATAAAAAATCAAGAGGAGTTAAGTCCGGGGAACGAGCCGACCATTCTATCGGGCCCCTTCTGCTAATCGATCTGCCTGGGAAATGGTTATTTAAAAAACCGGTAACAGGTCCATAGAAATGAGGTGGGGCCCCATCTTGTTGAAATACAATACTTTGAATGTTATTGCTTGCTATTCTTTCTATCTTTGGAAAAATTTCCTCCCGCAGCATTCTTAAGTACCGTTCTCCTCTTAAATTTTCTCTTAAATCTATCAAATCTATCAAATCGAATAACTTAAAAAAATAAGAAAAAAACATGTAGAAACTTTCAAACACTCTTAAATTAAATGCTAAACTACTTTCTCGAACCTTATTGACGTTTCAGTGACAGTGGCAAGCAAGGCAAGGAGACTTGATAAAAGCAAAATTTTTAAATATCGTTAATACATTTTTAAAAACGAGAATGTAGAGAATTGAATTACCTTTTAAATGAGATGCAATACGGCACACTTTGCCATTTACAAAAATTGTGTTGACAGCGCTTGTGGCGCCATCTTTGAATTTGAAGAATTGAATTTATCGTCAGAATCAACTTCATTTTACATTATTCACCCTGTATTTTGTTAAAACTCTCTAATTCGATTCGTTCAAAAGTTAGCAGGGGGGGTTACTTTATGGACAGACTGTATATTATTAACTAAATGCTGCAGATAACTGATCAAAACCAAAATTAACCGAACTGCATTAAAATAGAAAGGAGGAAATGTTCTGACTGGAATTTGATTTATTTACTAAATTAATTATTGTAAAGAGATAATTTGTGCCAAATTTCTTCTTCTGCAGCTATGGTGTTTTCGTTTTTGATTCGATCTTTATCCAATTAATCTCGCATTCGTTAGGTCAGGCCAAGCTTTAGTCATTGATCAAATAATAGTTATGTAAAAATACACACATTATAATAGTATTGTTTTTTGTTTTAACTCCACATTTAACTAACACCAGTTAAATTTTGTCACGGGCGAATGTTTTTGTATATGGAGTGCCATTTTTTATCTGGAGCGTTCTCATTATTTGATATACCTACATTGCAACTCCCGTATTGACCATCCATGCTACTGATATTTTTATTGAAATCTAAAGCCATACTTATGTTACGGGTGGGTTAAAAACTTGAAAGGATTTTACTTTTCTGATTTATGCAGAAAAAACAGTTCAAGATTTGAATACAATTTTATAGGGATTAGGTACAAAATCCTGTTTTTATGTAGAACTTTTTTCGGGTAAAAAATAATAGAAACGAAACTATTTCCACAGTAAGTGTTATTTCTGTGATGGTGTGTGTTTTTTTATTTTACCTATTTACCAATTCTGAACCGCAAATAATCGATTATTACGTTGCTACTACTAAATTAGGATTAGTGATGATAGGAATAATGTATTATTATATAGAGCGACACGCAGGTATAACTAGGTACTTACTTTCCGCATATGCAATAGAGTACACTGTTAAAAACGTAAAAATGTAACGTAGTCCTATCTGTTTTTCTAGCATTATGAACTATCCTAAAAGTTTGACATCCTTCAATTCATCCACTATTTTCTGATTTTCACGTCAACCGTAAGAAACTACACACTGAATTTACCGAGTTATTTGCGTCACTTTCAATAACTGGAAATTATTAGCAAGGCACCACACAAATTCTTAAATAATTTTGCATGTTTTCATAATTCATACCTATCCAGCGTATGGTTAGTTTCGAACTAACAACAATCGGTATTTAATTGCTACTTCCACTCCACCTCTACTTGAGTCTGGTTTACCGTGATGTGGGATTCTCATAAATTATACATTTGTTTTGATGATTTTTATACAAGGTGTCTCGTATTTCAATTTCCATTATCGAGATCCTAGTTAAGTTGTGTAGAATTGCCATGTTGATCAAATGAAAGAAAAGTTACAAAGTATATTATTTAGAGATCCTCATCATAGATCTACTTTTAAATTTCGAAACTAATGCCTTTCATATGGTTTAGGTATATTACTTCAAAGTACTAAATTTTCCCTCTTGTATTGGTCAAAGGTAAAAAACAAACTACCTAACTTATTTAGGAAAGTTGATCCACTTGGTTGGTGTTATTTGTTTCATTATTGTCTCCTAACTTTCTTAAAAATCAGATTCTTTATACCTAGTCGTTCCATAATAAAGGATTTTGAAACCAAAACTTCTTTCAGCATAATATTGAAGTTTAACTTTTTATAGGTTTTGTTATTGTCATACGAATTGCGTTAAAAAACCTGTATTATCCGTTAAAAGTCATCTGCTTGAATTTTTCTGCATTTTTTGATTTTGAGGCTATTATATGTATTAGAATGAAGATAGCTGTCGGGTGACTATTAGCAGAATGACCCTGCAGGTCCCTAGGTGCTATCCTTTTCGATTATATGTAGTAAGAAGTATATAAATTACGAGTATATGTTGGTTTAGGTAAGTAAATATATGCAACTTAGGACCTATTGTACAGGGTGGCGCAGATGGACCGGGTGGTTTTAAAATACTTGTCAAACTGTCAATTTTAAAGGTATTGGATTGAAATAAAGTGCAAAACGTGTAGTTACAATGGAAGTTTATTAACAAAAAATTAGTAAAGTTAGTTTTTAAAAATTACATCCATCAAATGCCCTCCTTCTCGAGCGACGCATTCTTGGAGTCGGTCCTTAACGTTCCGCATTGCCCGCTCAAGCACATCACCAGGAATTAATGTGATTTCGTTGTGAATTGCTGCCTTCAACTCCTGAATGGTCCGGGGATTGTTCATGTACACCCTTGCCTTTAAAAAGCCCCATAAGAAGAAGTCACATACCGTGAGGTCCGGTGAGCGAGAGGGCCAATGGAGATCTCCGTTACGGGAAATCAAACGGCCAGGGAACAGAGCGCGTACAGCTTGCATTGATATCCTAGCGACCTCACGGTATGTGACTTCTTCTTATGGGGCTATTTAAAAGCAAGGGTGTACATGAACAATCCCCGGACCATTCAGGAGTTGAAGGCAGCAATTCACAACGAAATCACATTCATTCCTGGTGATGTGCTTGAGCGGGCAATGCGGAACGTTAAGGACCGACTCCAAGAATGCGTTGCTCGAGAAGGAGGGCATTTGATGGATGTAATTTTTAAAAACTAACTTTACTAATTTTTTGTTAATAAACTTCCATTGTAACTACACGTTTTGCATTTTATTTCAATCCAATACCTTTAAAATTGACAGTTTGACAAGTATTTTAAAACCACCCGATCCATCTGCGCCACCCTGTACAAATATGGTTCATCTTCAAATCAACTGAACCGAGTTCTGATGTCTAGGAAACAATGACAGTAGAACTCAGTTCAGTATATTTGAAGATGAACCATATTTGAACAATCAGCCATTAGTGTTCTTTCATTTATTCAACGCGAATAGTTATTGAGATGATGAGTTGCCAATGGTTAACATGGAAATATGGACACCGTGTATATACAGAGAGTTCTTAGTACATAAAATATGTTTTCTTCTACAATGTGTATAGTCCTTATTTACGTTTTTCGTGGTAAATATGATAAATTTATAAATATGATTCTGCACAATACGATGAATTAAGTATATATGTCTTAATTACATCAGCGGTTTGTTGTAGGTATTGTAGGTACCTAATTAGAATGATGTAAGAGAGCTTTAAATAATTAGATTGATTAAAATTGTTTACAAAAGTTACATTTATAGCAAATAAATATATCTATTTATTAACATAAACTTGATTGATAGTTATCCTTTTATTTTATATAACGAAATATTTATGAGCGCATTCGTATTCTTTTCACATTCTCTTATTGTTTTCAAATGAAATATTAAATTATACTAATCAAGGTTTTTCTTCAATTAAACTGTAAGAATATAATTATTTTTAATTTAGTTTCATTTATTTATGCAAAAATAAATTGCTTTCAAAGTACAATAAAATAAAATACAACTGCTGGGTTCATTCATAAGGGAGATTTTAAGATTTTTAGAATTCTGACTTTATTTACATCTTTTTGCCACACATTTGGAAAAATATATAAAATATTGGATGCATTTTCTCTGTGCCAAAGAAACAGTCATACGTGATGCGTTGGATTTTCAAGCTAGGCTTTACTTAATCAAAAATAAAAGAAAAATTCTCACTACGAAATAAGCAGGTAATTATTACTAAACACAAAGCATGTTTTTTTTGTTGACGATTCGAAAATGTCTGTATTTTGTTATCAAAACACACCACTTAAAAATTAAATTATTTTGAACTTGTCAAATCTGTTGGATAATAATTGATATGTGTTTTTCGATACAAATTGTGACAAAGTAATATTCCATCTTTAAAACATGTTGAGTTTGGTATGTATAGAATTTACGTGAAAAATATTGTTTGCATTCATGGGGTACCTAGATAGATACTCAACAATTTTGTATGTTCCATTTCGAACCGGGAAATACCGATATCAGCAAAACAATACCACATAGAAAAAATTCAAAAACGTGGCACAGCCTCTTGCAGTATAAAATGTAGTACAATAGTTGATCTCACTGAATTGAACTACCCATTAATTGAAAAAAAAAATAATTATTGAGCCAACAGAGCCATTTCAATACTTCAACTTGTTTCCAATTTCAATTACATTGTAAGTAATGAACAAATGAACTATTTCAAAGTTGTCCAAGACTTAAATCCCGTCGCACCTGCTCAGTTTTTGGTCGGCATAAGTAACAGCTCTACCGGATCCTGATTTAAAGGACATTTCCTGCACAACATCGTTGAGTGACCAACTGACCAACGTCAAGACTCAATAGCTGTCGGTATCAGCGTTGAGTGTACCTATTACGTACCTCAAAACTGTTATGGAATTTACATCAGATTTCTTATCATCACCTATTCCAATTATTTAGATGCATGTATTAATTCAATTTGAAATGATAATTTGAGTAAAACATGTTTATTCGAATATGTTTTACGTAACCCATGTACGTATTGTATATATTGTATATCTTTAAATCTCAGAATTGCTTTCTTGAAAACTTCGATAAAAATACAATTAATTTTAGTTTATCATTGTTCTTATAAATCACATCACATTATTATTAAATATTTTTCGTTTAATATCTACGTCATAAAATAAATATTTCAAGAAAAAGTTTTAATCGCTATATTATTATCTACTCAATTATGGAAATAGTAATTTAGGAAATGGTAATTCCCGAATATAGGTTTTTTATTGTTACTGGTAGTTCTCAAGAAAATTTTAATGTGGAAAATGAGCATTTAACCATTTCTACTTTTACGTCATTGCTCGGGTCGAAGGTCTATCTACAAATCTCGTGGCGTGATACAGTCACCAGCAATAATCAAAATAACAAAATTCTCATGGGCATTGGAACATATTAAGTCTCCTTTGAAAAATGCTTTTTTATATTTTGTACGATGTATTTAGAATTATATGTAATTTATATTTACCTATACTATACAATAGAGTAAAATGTACAAAACCATAGTATTAATTTGTTAATCGATACAATTAATTGGTCGCTCCCAGGCCGAACTCCTATAATACAGGCACATAATAATATATTTTAGAAAATATTGTATTGTTTCTTTTATATTTACTTTGGATTCGTATAAAATATATTTGTGAAGTTGTTAGGCATATTTTTTTAACAAGCACAGATATACGCCTACACACATACATGATTCTTTCGTTTATTATGAATTCCCAATAATTATCTCAAGCACTGGCCCTCCCCAAGAGTTTTTTCTGGGTGCGTCACTGAATACATACAATAATTCATAGGTCAAAGTTTATATTTGATAGTTTTTTTAATATTTTTTGTTTTATATATCCCTTTCATTTTTTTTTGTAATTTTATCGTCCTTTGTGTTAGAAAGTTCCACATTCCTTCAAGTTTGACCAATTTTGATTTCTTCCTGGTATAGGAAATACCGAGGAAAATACTGGTATACCTATATTCCTGGTATAGAATATTTATATTGCTTTATGGTTTTACTGTACCTCAAGAGGTGAAGGAGTTAAATTTCGATAGCATGATGTAAACATGATCAATCAGTTAGTTCTGTGTATTGTAATTTATAAAAAAATGTTGTAAACAAAATATGTTGTTTTGCGAAATAACTGCAATTGATTTATTTCTGGATTTACTAATAAAAATAACTGAAATGTTTTTCAAACGATGTGCAACATGGCACATGACTTAAAATTTTTATACAGCTTCGGTGACGCGATTTTTGTACCTATTTATAAACATAATTAATCAGTCTGCATGATTCACTCTGTTTTTTGAATTATCCGAATTAAAAAAAAATCGACGCATGACACTTTTATGCTTTCATATCTATGAGCATCAGGAAATTGGATTTTTTTCAATTTTATACGTTTTAGTGTGTTTAATTTAGTGTTATTTAATTGACCTTTTTATAGAATTTTACGTGTATATTGAATTAATTACGTGCACTATGTAGTATATATGAAGTATTTTTGTAGGACCTATATTAATTTAAATTGTTTCCAAGATAGCGAATTTGTTTGTCATACAATACATACTGTATGTGTTATATAGTCGCGGCTATGCGCGGTAAATAAAAGAATTAAAGGAAATAGTGCTGACCTGACTGGGTTTGTATTCATTGTCTGTGTTCAAGCAAGCAAAAAACCTTTGTGGCACTTCTATACATCCATGTTTTCTTAATTGTTATCAAACCGTGGGATAAAAAATAATTACCTATGTACTGTGCGTTTCACGAAGTTGTATCCCGGATTGGAATGTTAGTATATATCTCCAACGTATGGAGCGTCGTCATGTTATTAGTTAAATTCAATGCATTGGCACATCTCGGTTACGGACCGTTACAAATTGAGGTGGTGTGATTTAAGCGCGCGTGCCAGTCTCGCACAGGATTTGCCAGCGAATCCTGACAATCCGAACATTCCAATCCGGGATACAACTTCGTGAAACGCACAGTACTAACTACCTTTTTGTTAGTTTTTATATAGCAACACTGGCAGCAGTATACATCTTGTTAGGTACTGTGCTGTACATCCCTGTTTTCTAACTGAATAAAAGTTAATATATTATACCTATCAGAAAAGAGAAAATGATCCTTCATGAAGTATAAAACTGTAACCAATAAATATATACAGTAATCAATAATATAACCAATAAAATTGCGGAGAACTACACCATAGCGTATTCTACTAATTAAAATAAAGAAAAAAGTGTATATAACCATATGTCCAAGAATGAGTAAAAATAACAAAATAATAAAGGTATCATAGTTAATGCTATTTTTAATTTTATAGATCCAACATGATAGAAACTAAAGAAAAGTCGGGGATTTACGAAATTAGCTGTAAAGACTGTAATCAAAAGTATGTTGGACAAATAGGTCAATTCAAACTAAATTCAGGGAACATATTATGGCTCATCTCAAATATGGTAGAATAGATAAGTCTATAGTCTCGCCCAACATACGTTTGAGAACAACCATAAAATATATAGTAGCAATTTAAGACTAATTAGGAATGTAACAAATTCCAGACAACTGGATGCTTTTGAGAGTTTGGAAATTGCTACATGTTACAATAGTATGAATGGTGACAGAGGGCCAATCCCATTGAGCCCGCTTTATTGGTTAGTAAATCACGATTCACTGATCCGTCGCGGCGGTTGACTGATCAGTCGTGACGGTTCACTGAGCAGTCGCGACGATTCACTGAATTGTAGACATAATTTAGGTATAAATGGGGCACAATGTTAGCTTGGCATAGGTTTAGTTTTAATCATCTCCAGATGATGCCAATTTGGTTGGGGAAACGCGCGTTGAGTGCAGTATAGTGTTTTGGTGTTATGTGGAAAACTACGTCAATGTTATCTTCACACCAAAGGTTCTAAGTCTATAACGATAGGTTACATAGATGTTTTAACCCCTTTCAAGACTATTAGGTAGGTACATTTTGTATCTGATCATTGACGTTGGGAAAACCAAAATTAGGCTATGATAAAATTAAGTACACTTGTTTTTAAATGAGTCTGCTGAGACTTCTCTAAACTCCTTTTGTGTGTTTGATTATGCTTGCAACTAATGTACACCGTGTTCCACATAAAACGACCCACTATACTATCTGGAAATCTATAAAAGATGTGAAAAAAAGTTAAATACAAAAGTTTTTCAGATTTTCGAGTTCTTTTAAAATATAATACTTCCATGTATACCTACAGGGTGTCCCAATTTTGCTGGGACGACATCAACTTTAAAAATTTAAATGGGACACCCTCTATTTTTGTCGATTTTTCGATTCTTTGTTAAAAATAAACTCGACTTACCTATTTAAACTATAGTCGAATTTTGCGTAGTTTTCGAGATATTTGAGGTCATATGTTCGTTTTTGAAAAATCAAGGTATTTTTCAACACGATATAAAAAAATTATCAAAAACTAAAATTAAGCATTTGGGTGGTAATTTCCACTTACAAAGCGTCAATGCAGATACAGAATACAAAATTTTTGTTAACACTTATACAGGGTGGACAAACTACGAAATCAATCTTGCAACTTTATAATCTGAAAAAGGTCGATTTTTTAAATGAAACACCCATTATATAATTACTCTATATTAAAGACAATGAAAATATCTATCATTTCATATATATATGTCCTATACATAAATTCAATGGTTACAGAGAAAATCGCAATTTTATAGAAATTTACAATGATTTCTAGTATAATGATATTGTAATGCGGCATGCTCTCAAAAAAACTTGGAGGCTATGGAATGAATAATATTGAAATTTGTTTTAATTTGACAGTTCTGCAATTTATTTGTGTTTATACGGTGAGGACATAAAGTCCGTCCCCCTCTCTCTAATTTTTGAACCGCTGGGTATATTGTGATGAAATTTGGAACGATAATATATGACTAAATTCTGCATTTTTCGACACATCAATGACAGCTCTGAATGTCAAAGTGACAGCTGGGCGTGCAATAGGAATATTTTTTTAAATGGAAATGGGGGTCGAGTAATAACTCATTTTGAAGCTATTTTTATGCTCAAAACATTCCCCAATTTTGAGAACATTTGGTTCAGTAATTTCCAAATAAAAACCAGTAATATCGATTTCCACGTTATATCATTTTTAAATGTTGAAATTAACTTTCGTAAATATTTTCTGCATATTTGGCGTTCCCGATAGCGTTCATTGAACATACGAACAGCAGCATGGTAATTTCGGTTGGGGCCATTCTAGGCAATTTCGAGCAAAAATTTACTGTCGAACATGACAGCAACAATCATCAATGACACCTAATAGGCAGCAAGATTATGTTACAAACTGATATTACTATTACCGAGTTATTACTCGACCCCTATTTCCATTTAAAAAAATATTCCTATTGCACGCCCAGCTGTCACTTAGACATTTAGAGCTGTCATTGATGTGTCAAAAAATGCAGAATTTAGTCTATTATCGTTCCAAATTTCATCACAATATACCCAGCGGTTCAAAAATTAGAAAGAGGGGGACGGACTTTATGTCCTCACCGTAGAAACACAAATAAATTGTAGAACTGTCAAATTAAAACAAATTTCAATATTACGAGTATTCATTCCATAGCCTCCTAGTATTTTGAGAGCATCCAGCATTACAATATCATTATACACTAGAAATCATTGTAAATTTCTATAAAATTGCGATTTTCTCTGTAACTATTGAATTTATGTATAGGACATATATATATATGAAATGATAGGTATTTTCATTGTCTTTAACATAGAGTAATTATATAATGGGTGTTTCATTTAAAAAAATCGACCTTTTTCACATTATAAAGTTCCAAGATTGATTTCGTAGTATGTCCACCCTGTATAAGTGTTAACAAAAATTTTGTATTCTGTATCTGCATTGACGCTTTGTATGTTGAAATTACCACCCAAACGCTTAATTTTAGTTTTTGATAATTTTTTTATATCGTGTTGAAAAATACCTTGATTTTTCAAAAACGCACACATGACCTCAAATATCTCGAAAACTACCCAAAATTCGACTATAGTTTAAATAGGTAAGTCGAGTTTATTTTTGACAAAGAATTGAAAAATCGACAAAAATACAGGGTGTCCCATTTAAATTTTTAGAGTTGATGTCGTCCCAGCAAAATAGGGACGCCCTGTATACATGGAAGTATTATATTTTAAAAGAACTCGAAAATCTGAAAAACTTTTGTATTTAACTTTTTTTCACATCTTTTATAGATTTCCAGATAGTATAGTGGGTCGTTTTATATGGAACACGGTGTACCTAAAATTATATTTTAATTGTAACATGTCTGAATTTCTTATTTAAACAGTTAATAGCCAGTGACAATTAATTATAAAATTACAAGTTTTAATGATAATTTAATGAGATTAAAATTTAGAATAAGACAAGAGGATTACCACCTCTGTTAGTTCCAACAATGGCGTACTTATTTAGAATAGATTCTAGGAGACGCACATTTATGCCTGATTGAATTTTAACGACCAGTAAAGTAAGGAACCTGCGTTGAATCTCGCCAATATGTAGAAAGAAATTTGGACTTTCATAACACAAATTCTTGAGAAATATTTGACTAAAGTTTGTGTTAAGAAATAAAACTTTAATTACAAAAAGAACCGGAGTACCTAATGCATTGAATTAGGAATCAAAAGATGTACAAAGTACAAACACACAGTATTCATCATTTATATGCTTCAGCCCGTATGCTTTACAGTGATTTTTTCAGATAAATATAAATGCCACAATTACTATCCATAGTTGGACATATTTCGTATATGAATATTTGGGTCTTCCCGAATTTTATTCTTTATACTGTAATACGTAGGTACTTATACAGGGTCCTGCACCACAGCTCCCTTCTTTTGTAGCTCATGAACTGGTGCCTTTATAAATTTCGTTCAAATTTGACTGCAAACTATTCGTAAAGAGGCACATTTTGAAAATATTTTCAAATATACAGGGTGCTCTAAAAACATGTACCATACTAAAGTTATGTTTTTTTAAATGGAATACACTATATATTTTTGCATTTTTGGATTCTGCATGCAAATTTGGTGTCAGTTTATGTTATATTCCCTATAGCAAAACGTAGCCGTTTCGAAGATATTCGACATTTTATAGAAAAAATTACATTTGTTACAACTATTTCAAAGTTACATATCTTACACAATTGAACAGCGTTTATTTTAATTTTTATATGTCAGATAGTTTAGGCATTGGCCTTTCTGAAAATAGCCAACAGAAGTCTGTAATACATACAGAGTATTTAAAATTTACTGAGCAACACGTCAATTTTGAAACGTGCAAAACTAATTTCTTTCAAATAACACACCCAGTATATTATTCTACAGTTGAAAGTACCATTCAATTCTGAATTGAATGATATGGCATTGTCTTATACCTATCTCTTAAGGTGCTCAAGATATAATCAATTTTATAATAAAGTGCTCAAAAATTTAAGTTACCCCGTTTCTAAGTGGCTTCGAATCAAATAAAACAAGTAGAAACATTTCAAATTTATTGTCAGTTGCTTTGAGTCTTATTATGGCTATTATTAAGCACAAAATGTAAAAAATTACATCGATGTTAAATAATTGTTTACAGATTTAATTGTTACGTAACCCTATAAGAAGAAGTCTAATTTTGTACATCAAATTATGCTTTAAGAAATCGGGTCACCTGGTAAAGACAACAAAACAACTTGTCTAATTTGTTTGCTGTCAAATTTGGTGTCGATAATTTAAGTTAATTACAAATATTTATACTTATTTCAATAATTTTGTTGTTAGTTTAGTTGTTATAGTTAGTTAAGTACTTAGATTAGTTAGTTGTTTCAATTTATTTTTATAATGAAGTATAGTAAAGAAGAGGTAGCTGACATGATTTCTATATTATTTGAGTCTGAACGAAACAACTGTCTCTTAGCGAATAGAATTTAACCGTCAAAGTTTTTGAAAATTTATTATAAGATTGTAGACTGTGAATGATTATTTAATATTGATGTTTTTGATGATTGTTGATAATTTTTTACATTTTGTGTTTAATTATAGCCATAATTATAGTCAAAGCAACTGACAATAAATTTAAAATGTTTCTAGTTGTTTTATTTTATTCGAAGACCACTTAGAAACGGGGTAACTTAAATTTTTGAGCACTTTATTATAAAATTGATTATATCTTGAGGACCTTAAGAGATAGGTATAGGACAATGTTATATCATTCAATTCAGAATTGAATGGTACTTTCAACTGTAGAATAATATACTGGGTGTGCCATTTGAAAAAAATTAGTTTTGCACGTTTCAAAATTAACGTGTTGCTCAGTAAATATTAAACACTCTGTATGTATTACAGACTTCTGTGAGCTATTTTCAGAAAGACCAATGCCTAAACTATCTGACATATAAAAATTAAAATACACGCTGTTCAATTGTATAAGATATGTAACTTTGAAATAGTTCTAACAACTGTAATTTTTTCTATAAAATGTCGAATGTCTTCGAAGCGGCTAAGTTTTGCTATAGGGAATATAACACAAACTGACACCAAATTTGCATGCAGAATCCAAAAATGCAAAAATATATAGTGTGTTCCATTTAAAAAAATATAACTTTAGTATGGTACATTTTTTTAGAGCATCCTGTATATTTGAAAATATTTTCAAAATGTGCCTCTCTGAATAGTTTGCAGTCAAATTTGAACGAAATTTATAAAGGCACCAGTTCATGAGCTACAAAAGAAGGGAGCTCTGGTGCAGGACCCTTTATGTAGAATTAAACAACCTGTATATAACCTGTTATATCTGTCTATGATTTATCTGCATATATCTTATTTATATAACTTATGGCTAGGCTATAGTTATTATTATATATAGTTATTAGGTACCTACTTAATTACGAGATTAGTAATATTATACGACAATATTTGGTGGTAAGAGAAGAACATATCAATTTTTAAAACCTGTATTTACATAAACTTAAAATTTATATGATGCCCATGAGTTCCACTTATGTAAAAACATAAATTCCATTTGTCGGGGAACCACAACTTATTTTATTATGCATGCTAAGAATATAAAAAAATCATGTTTTCGATAAAGAACGTTGACTTTATTAAAGTAAGATTTTACAGTTTTCATTAATGTCGGGATGTGATAAAAAACTCTTAATTTCTGAACTTCTTATTTTTTACAGCGCATATACAAGGTGTCTACTTTTAAGTGTATATAAATCGATAGAAAGATTTATTATCAAAAGATATTTTGAGATATTTTCAAAAACTTTTTTTTGTTCGAAATGTTTTGAAAAAACCCTCCTTGTGACGTTAATAATTTTGTCAAAATGCAAATCCAGGGACGGCTACGATTTTTTTGAAACCCTTGATTTTCACAGAAAACCATTAAGCGATTTTTTAATTTAAAATCTGATACAACGGCGCTAATCAGAACCCGTAAAAACCCCTATATCCCAAAGTTGAACAAAAAATATAGAGGGTGTTCGAGTGTTCGGTTCTACACCGTGTTAAAGTTGAGCAAAATAAGGACTTCAAAGGCGAGTCAGGCGTGCCATAGAATTATTTCAAAACAGTTGAAGAATTAATAGGACCACCCAAAGTGTTGATGGACGAACTTGCAAGAAGAAATACAGGATGTTTTCCTCTACAGCGTCTGAAATTTTTGACTTTTCGATTTTTGTGATGGTCAAGATGGAAAGCTTTTTGATGAAATGTTTATGTGTTTATATGGTAACATGTACTAGCATCAGCATCATTCACTTTTTAAACATTTTGTGGTAAATAGGCAAGTACCTGCTATATTATGTACAGGGTGGGCAAATAATAAATCGCCGGCTGCATCTCGGAAACCGCTTATCGGAGAATTTCCGGAAAAAAATTTTAATAGTAAATATGGCTAAGAGATCTCGCTGGAAATTATTTTCAAGTTCCTGAAATGACCGGTAGGGGGCATAACATCCATGGCCAACCAGAAAAATGAACTTTTCTCGAAAATTTGCCCAATAAAGTAGTACCGGAAATAAGTAAATATTAATCTAGAGGAAATTTTAAACGTTTTCGTGCAATTAATTTTTTTCTATCTTTTAAAATAAAGTGGAGGGGGGGGGGCGCCAAACTTTCTTTCCTCTAATCGTTAATAACTCGGCTCAGGATAAACTGAATCTAACAAACTCAGTCTCATTAGAAAGGGCTTTTTTTATGCATATTTAGAAAGCTGGTTTTGTTACTTTTATTATAACCGGTAGAGGGCGCTGTCTGCTAACATAACAAATATAGCGAATTTTCTAGAAAATTTCAAATGGCACGATATATTTATTGTCATATATTTAAATAAAGGACAACAATCCCTAAAATTCAGTGAAAACCGCAGCTTTCTATCTCATTCCTAACGGAAGATATTATCAAAAGAATTGCAACTGGAGATTTGTGATGTAGCCTTTCACATTAGCATTTAAAATCGACTCGTGATAGCCTATTATTAATAAAATATAAGAAAAAAAAACTGTTGCGGAACTGAAAAGTTGTTTGTGCTTGTCATTTTTTCAAAAAATATAATAAGAGATAAAAGTAAAAATTATAAAAATTTGAGACAAATTTAAACTGATGCGGCAAAAGCTGACTTTGTAAATGAATTATTTATGAAATAATGTGGTGGTCCTGAAAACGACTGATTTATTTGGGGACGTGATGCCCAATGGCCTGTCAAATGTTCAAAATGTCGCCCAACGTTTTGAATACACAGTTACAACTGTTCTTGGGTAAACGAAACCTGGCTAGGTATTATATTAAACAAGTCGAAAATGAAATTGATTACATCTATCTATTCTATAGATCCCCGATTTGACCTGTATGGACTTTTATTTATGGGGGCGATTAAAAAAACTAATTTACGCAATGAGGCTTGCCGCCACAAGGGAAGTGATGATCGAACGTATTAAGGTGTATTCCCGTGGCAGAAGTGGAAACTGCAGTTTAATCTACCCAAGAACGGTGGGAATTGTCTATTGAAAACGATGGGCGATATTTTGAACATTTGAGAGGCCCTTGAACATCACGTCTCCAAATAAATCAGTCGTTTTTAGGACCACCACATTATTTTATAAAGAATACATTTACAAAGTCAGCATTTGCCGCATCAGTTTAAATTTGTTTAAATTTTTTTATACTTTTAAACTTTTACTTTTATCTCATACCATATTTTTTGAAAAAATTACAAGCACTAACGACTTTTTAGTTCCGCAACAGTTTTTTTTTTACATTTTATTAATAATAGGCTATCACGAGTCGATTTTGAATGCTAAGGTACATCACAAAGGCTACAGGGCTACATCACAAATCTTCAGTTGCAATTCTTTGGTAATATCTTCCGCTACGAATGAGATAGAAAGCTGCGGTTTTCACTGAATTTTATGGATTGTTGTCCTTTATTTAAATATGTGTCAATGAATTTGCCTTGCCATTTGAAATTTTCTAGAAAATCCGCTATACCTATTTGTTATGTTGGCAAACAGCGCCCTCTAGCGGCTATAATGAAAGTAAACAAACCAGCTTTCATGAGTCTAAATATGCATTAAAAAGTCTCTTTCTAAAGAGACTAAGTTTGTTAGATTCGGTTTATCCTGAGCCGAGTTATTAACGTTTAAAGGAAAGAAAGTTTGGCGCCCCCCCCCTCCACTTTATTTTAAAAGATAGAAAAAAAAATGAGTTGCACGAAAAAGTTTAAAATTTCCTCTAGATTAATATTTACTTATTTCCGGTAGGTACTACTTTATTAGGCAAATTTTCGAGAAAAGTTCATTTTTCTAGTTGGCCATGGACGTTATGCCCCCTAGCGGTCATTTCAGGAACTTGAAAATAATTTCCGGCAACATCTCTTGGCCATATTTACTATTAAAATTTTTTCCCGGAAATTCTTCGATAAGCGGTTTCCGAGGCTTAGTGAAGTTATCCACACATTTCCATCCACAGGTTATGACGTGGGGTCAATTAAATGTGAGACACATAGTACAAACGACTATCACGCGCCACATAATTATGATTTGCATTCGCATCCATAGCTTCGATAACCAATAATAACCATACTTCTTGTAATAATATCTGTCAATTTGCGTTAATAAGTTATTAATATTTTAAACTCTTCTTAAGTAATGTAAATGTAAAAAATAATAAAAAAAATGATGTAGTTCATGACTGAAAGGGCTGTGGCAATATTTAGGTTATTTATTAAGTAATTTGTATAGACCCATCTGTCTATCACACCTAACTGCGGTTTATATTATTGCCTGATAGGTATACCTACCAATGTTTATAAGGCGTAGATGGAACTTTATTCGTAACTCTCACAGGAGTTTGAGTCCGTTGATAATATTTCAGCTATATATTAAGTAATATATGTAGAGTACACCTATATAGTCGATTTAGTTTGCCTGCTCCTCTGACACCCTTAAAAATTGTTGTATTTGTAAATTGTGGACGAATGAATAAAAATTCGTAACTCCCACAGGAGTTCGAGTGCGTCGATAAAATTCCGGCTATATATGAAATAACATATGTAGAGTACCCCTGTATAGTCGGTTTAGTTTGCCTGCCCTTTTGTCACCCTTAAAAATTTATATGTTTGTAAGTTGTGGATGCATTATTAAAAATTAGGAACTCCCACGGGAGTTCGAGTGCGTCGATAAAATTCAGGCTATATATGTAGTAACATATGTAGAGTACCTCTGTATAGTCGGTTTAGTTTGCCTGCCCTTTCGTCACCCTTAAAAACTGATATATTTGTAAGTTGTGGATGTATTATTAAAAAATTCGTAACTCCCACAGGAGTCCGAGTGCGTCGATAAAATTCTGGCTATATATGAGGTAACACATGTAGAGTACCCCTGTATAGTCGCTTTAGTTTACCTGCATTTTTGTCATCCTTAAAAATTGATATGTTTGTAAGTTGTAGATGCTCTATTAAAAATTGGTAACTCCCACGGGAGTTCGAGTGCGTGAATGATATTCTGGCTATATATGAGGTAACATATGTAGAGTATCCCTGTAAAGTCGGTATAGTTTGCCTGCCCTTTTGTCACACTTAAAAACTGGTATTTTTGTAAGTTGTGGATGCATTATTAAAACATTCGTAACTCCCACAGGAGTTCGAGTGCGTTGATAAAATTCTGGCTATATATGAAGTAACATATGTAGAGTGCCCCTGTATACTCGTTTTAGTTTGCCTGCCCTTTTGTCACCCTTAGAAATTGATATGTTTGTAAGTTGTGGATGCATTATTAAAAATTCGTAACTCCCACAGGAGTTCGAGTGCGTTGATAAAATTCTGGCTATATATGAAGCAACATATGTAGAGTGCCCCTGTATACTCGGTTTAGTTTGCCTGCCCTTTTGTCACCCTTAGAAATTGATACGTTTGTAAGTTGTGGGTGGATACATTATTAAAAATTCGTAACTCCCACAGGAGTTCGAGTGCGTTGATAAAATTCTGGCTATATATGAAGTAACATATGTAGAGTATCCCTGTATAGTCGGTTCGGGTTGCCTGCCCTTTTGTCACCCTTAAACATTGATATGTTTGTAAGTTGTGGATGCATAATTAAAAATTAGGAACTTCCACGGGAGTTCGAGTGCGTCGATAAAATTCTGGCTATATATGAAGTAACATATGTAGAGTACCCCTGTATAGTCGGTTTAGTTTGCCTGCCCTTTCGTCACCCTTAAAAACTGATATATTTGTAAGTTGTGGATGTATTATTAAAAAATTCGTAACTCCCACAGGAGTCCGAGTGCGTCGATAAAATTCTGGCTATATATGAGGTAACACATGTAGGGTACCCCTTGTATAGTCGCTTTAGTTTACCTGCATTTTTGTCATCCTTAAAAATTGATACGTTTGTAAGTTGTAGATGCTCTATAAAAAATTGGTAACTCCCACGGGAGTTCGAGTGCCTGAATGATATTCTGGCTATATATGAGGTAACATATGTAGAGTATCCCTGTATAGTCGGTATAGTTTGCCTGCCCTTTTGTCACTCTTAAAAACTGGTATTTTTGTAAGTTTTGGAAGCATTATTAAAACATTCGTAACTCCCACAGGAGTTCGAGTGCGTTGATAAAATTCTGGCTATATATGAAGTAACATATGTAGAGTGCCCCTGTATACTCGTTTTAGTTTGCCTGCCCTTTTGTCACCCTTAGAAATTGATGTTTGTAAGTTGTGGATGCATTATTAAAACATTCGTAACTCCCACAGGAGTTCGAGTGCGTTGATAAAATTCTGGCTATATATGAAGTAGTATATGTAGAGTGCCCCTGTATGGTCGGTTTAGTTTGCCTGCCCTTTTGTCACCCTTAATAGATATGTTTGTAAGTTGTAGATGCTCTATTAAAAATTGGTAACTCCCACAGGAGTTCGAATCCTCGCACGCACTCGAACTCCTGTGGGAGTTACGAATTTTTTAATAATGCATCCACAACTTACAAATATATCAGTTTTTAAGGGTGACGAAAGGGCAGGCAAACTAAACCGACTATACAGGGGTACTCTACATGTGTTACTTGATATATAGCCAGAATTTTATCGACGCACTCGAACTCCTGTGGGAGTTACGAATTTTTTAATAATACATCCACAACTTACAAATATATCAGTTTTTAAGGGTGACGAAAGGGCAGGCAAACTAAACCGACTATACAGGGGTACTCTACATATGTTACTTCATATATAGCCAGAATTTTATCGACGCACTCGAACTCCTGTGGGAGTTACGAATTTTTTAATAATGCATCCACAACTTACGAATATATCAGTTTTTATAAGGGAGACGAAAGGGCAGGCAAACTAAACCGACTATACAGGGGTACTCTACATATGTTACTTGATATATAGCCAGAATTTTATCGACGCACTCGAACTCCTGTGGGAGTTACGAATTTTTTAATAATACATCCACAACTTACAAATATATCAGTTTTTAAGGGTGACGAAAGGGCAGGCAAACTAAACCGACTATACAGGGGTACTCTACATATGTTACTTCATATATAGCCAGAATTTTATCGACGCACTCGAACTCCTGTGGAAGTTCCTAATTTTTAATTATGCATCCACAACTTACAAACATATCAATTTTTAAGGGTGACAAAAGGGCAGGCAAAACGAACCGACTATACAGGGGTACTCTACATATGTTACTTCATATATAGCCAGAATTTAATCGACGCACTCGAACTCCTGTGGGAGTTACGAATTTTTTAATTATGCATCCACAACTTACAAATATATCAGTTTTTAAGGGTGACGAAAGGGCAGGCAAACTAAACCGACTATACAGGGGTACTCTACATATGTTACTTGATATATAGCCAGAATTTTATCGACGCACTCGAACTCCTGTGGGAGTTACGAATTTTTTAATAATACATCCACAACTTACAAATATATCAGTTTTTAAGGGTGACGAAAGGGCAGGCAAACTAAACCGACTATACAGGGGTACTCTACATATGTTACTTCATATATAGCCAGAATTTTATCGACGCACTCGAACTGCTGTGGGAGTTACGAATTTTTTAATAATGCATCTACAACTTACAAATATATCAGTTTTTAAGGGTGACGGAAGGGCAGGCAAACTAAACCGACTATACAGGGGTACTCTACATATGTTACTTCATATATAGCCAGAATTTTATCGACGCACTCGAACTCCTGTGGGAGTTACGAATTTTTTAATAATACATCCACAACTTACAAATATATCAGTTTTTAAGGGTGACAAAAGGGCAGGCAAACTAAACCGACTATACAGGGGTACTCTACATATGTTACTACATATATAGCCTGAATTTTATCGACGCACTCGAACTCCCGTGGGAGTTCCTAATTTTTAATAATGCATCCACAACTTACAAACATATAAATTTTTAAGGGTGACAAAAGGGCAGGCAAACTAAACCGACTATACAGGGGTACTCTACATATGTTATTTCATATATAGCCGGAATTTTATCGACGCACTCGAACTCCTGTGGGAGTTACGAATTTTTATTCATTCGTCCACAATTTACAAATACAACAATTTTTAAAGGTGTCAGAGGAGCAGGCAAACTAAATCGACTATATAGGTGTACTCTACATATATTACTTAATATATAGCTGAAATATTATCAACGGACTCAAACTCCTGTGAGAGTTACGAATAAAGTTCCATCTACGCCTTATAAACATTGGTAGGTATACCTATCAGGCAATAATATAAACCGCAGTTAGGTGTGATAGACAGTCGGTCTATACAAATTACTTAATAAATAACCTAAATATTGCCACAGCCCTTTCAGTCATGAACTACATCATTTTTTTTATTATTTTTTACATTTACATTACTTAAGAAGAGTTTAAAATATTAATAACTTATTAACGCAAATTGACAGATATTATTACAAGAAGTATGGTTATTATTGGTTATCGAAGCTGTGGATGCGAATGCAAATCATAATTATGTGACGCGTGATAGTGGTTTGTACTATGTGTCTCACATTTAATTGACCCCACGTCATAACCTGTGGATGGAAATGTGTGGATAACTTCACTCAAGCGTTTCCGAGATACAGCTGGCGTTCTCTCTTATTTGCCCACCCTGTACCTATGGTATATGGCTGTTATATCTTTGCTTGTAGCTATAAATCATGTTTTGGGCTATCCTAATAAGTGCCTTAAGTGTATATATACTTTGTCTAGTTTAATAAAAAAAAGTGAGATAAAATAGTATCTACATATTTAGGGCATCTCAGTAGGTACCTAGAAAGTACATCAACTTCATTAGGGTTTTAATTTAGATTTAACAACTTAAATTGCTTCAATATGTATTTTTGGTTGCATAAAATTATATATACGTAGTATTATATATATGATATATACATTATATATTTGAAGTTAAATTATAAGGAGCACAAATGATACGAGATCACAGACATTTTAATTCTTATGTCTTGTACCAGACAATTTTGAGATTAAAAAAGTTATCTCGTTTCCAAGTTATGTTAAAGTTTAAAATTAAAAATATGTATTTTTTTGTCTCTGAAACTAATAAATATATTCGTTTAAAATTTGGCAGAAAATACCCGCGGCATAGGACTCTAATTTCATAAAAAATTTGGTTTAACATGTAGTTTCAGTGAATTTAGCCCATGGTACCTATGTAACATTTTATATTTTCGAAAAGGGGTCACGTAATATGTGTGTTACGCCACTGGAACTAACTATATATTATAAACTCAAATCTAGAGCACTATCCTGTCCTGTGGCACAGAGTGTGGCTGTGATGTTTTTGTCAAATTTGAAAGGGAATATATATATTCATTATAGTTTCAAACAAAGCAAAAATAGGTATTTTTTTATTTTCGACTTCGAATAGCCTGTAAAACTTGAAATGTCTCATGATTGTCTGGCATCATTTGTACTCCTTCATTGAAGTAGGTATACCTTGTATTATATAATTTATATTATTATATGTATATTTATTTGAATTTATTAGTTAATGGAATATATTAACTGAATGCGTAGGTGCACAGGATAATAAGGAGTAGGTGCAACATTCGAAGCCTCCTAATAAACAGTGTTCTCAAATAACAGTACCTACCTATTGTTGACCTCCCAACCATTGTTGATTGATGCCGCCCAAAAAACAACCTTTTTGTAAAATAAATGCTAATCTATAATATCTAATAAATATAAAATTATGAAATAGGTCATTGTTTCCTTGTAACTTAATTTTTTTGAATGCGTTATAGGATATTTTGGATCTTTTTCTGTTTTGTGAATTTGGATTAATTTTTAGATCAGAGCCCAGATTCTGATTCCTCGATTCGATATCGAATCGACCGTGTATCCTTGTTACACACTCCAGCACATTTTGTAATACCTTCTTTTTCTAATTCGTCTACTCTGCTATTGCTACTATCGAATCGAGAAATGTGAATTTGACCCTCGCTGTTTTATCAGGTTGTTCCACGGCTCTTCACGTATCTATATTGTGGGTTGTACCCAAGGATTTTTAACTTCTAGGATAGCTCGATCCTTAGAATTTATCAACGTGTCACGTGATTGGGTTTTGCGGCTATGTCCTCGGTTTGATATACAAAGAGTTAGATAGTGACAGAGACTTGTCAACGCGCCATATATAAGGAGTCGCACAATACAGAGAGAGAAAGAGTATCGGGTCTCGCAATGACGTCACTAAAATCGGATAATGAGGAATAGGGATCGAGCAATCCGATATAAGTTAAAAATCCTTGGGTTGTACCGGTTGTACCCACATAAAATACCTAGGTATGTGGTTGTACCTAAGGTTCTATTGATCCTAAGATTCCTAAGTTAGGTGATTTCATATTGGCTAAATTATTTATCGATCGTTAGGTAAACACATATTTATTATGAATTGTTATGTGTTTAACTTAACTGTATCTTCAATATTATTTTTATATGATAAAGAAAAGATAATAAGGTTCAAATCTCATAAAATAGACGGAAATTTCATAATATGTACCTTTGTGACATTAAAAATCCCATAAATGGGGATATATTCCAATTATTGGCAACAGTGCTAAAAATATAAACACTAAACGTAAACGTGTTTGTTGAGGCCGCCAAGTCATCAAATAATGCGTTTATACGTAGCGTAATTACAAATTGGTCTCTTGATAATCATTTATTTAAGGCTACGAGTAAATATTCTGTTGATAACATGAAAAATATTTATACTTAAATATTTTGATTATTATTAATTTATTTAATAATATTTGATTATTTTAATATTTTCTGTGAAGTCTGTTGATTTATTTTAATCTGATATCAGCTGTACTGCTGTAAACGTGTTTAACATTGTCGAGTTGTCTGTCGTGTCATTCTGTTAATTTATGTTACGTTACGTTGCTATGCTACGCTACTGCCACTACATAAATTTTTTGTAACTTGATTTTAACTTTTGTTTTGTGTTTGTGTTGTCGTTGTCGCATTTTAGTTAAGACGTGGCCTTTTTCTTTTAACAACTCCCTGCAGTTATAACTAAAAATTACTTCAATAATAATCAACATGAACATGTCTTTATTTTACGCAACGATTTTCGCAGTTTTCTCCGCCGTATTTTGCTCAAGTTGTTCAAATCTTGAAATAACCTCAAAATCTTTCACTACACAAGATGCTACAATCGTTTCAAATATTGCTTATATATCAGAATTTACTATAAAATGTAGTTCTGGTGATGTTGGAAGCTTATATGCAGAGTTAGATAACAATGTTGTACCTGTTTCGATTGTGGGACCAAGCAGATATCAGGTAAGTACTTTCTTTTTAGCAGTTCATAATAATACCTAATGTATAGAGATATTTACCCATTCTGGTATCATATACTTAATCTCGATTTTTAAAGGATGTTTTTATATAGTAATAATTATACTAGAGTTAAAGAAAATAGAGCTTAAACTTAACCATATGGGTGCTGAAATAACTTAAAATTTGTTTCTTTACTGGTTCTGTCAGTGGACTGTTTTCATCATTCAGAAACTGTACCAGAAATATTAAATCAGCTTTATCAACTTTTCTTATTTATCTGTTTTTTAGATACTTTCGAAACAATTTCGATTTACTTGCACAGGTGCACTCAGTGCAGACTGAGAATAACTTCTTTATACTTAAATAACTAAGTACAGCTAGTGCAAAAATATAAGTTGATAATGTTAATTGTTTTGGTGTTGAGGTTCTAAAACATTAGGCAAATATTATTGACAGTCTGCAAAGAGTTTGTAACTTCTGCAGAAACAAATCTAATAAATATGACATAATCGTATACATGGAAATGTGGAATCCGTGACCATCTAAATTAATATAAGTTATAATAATGGTTACTAATGCATTCCATTATTATGTAAACATAATATCCTATGCTACTATGCTATGTTTAGGGTCGGTATATCCACCTTTAGGTAAGTTACTGATAGCTAACTAGAAGTTTAGAATAGAGCAAACGGTTTACGAAAGCCACGTCCTAACTTCTAGTTAGTTAACAATAATAACAAGAAGTGGATATACCGGGCCTTAGGGGTTCTTTTAAAGGGTAGTTAGATATATCATGCATATCAAATTTTCGTTATTTTAGCACGTTTTTATCTAAGTAATATTATTATTTACTTGTAGGTGAGTTGGACTGAAGAAACTAAGACAGCTCGCTCTGGAGAAAAACTCATAAGGCTTTTTGATGAGGATGGATATACAGCTTACCGCAAAGCTTTGCGTGCTGGTGAAGACGTTTCTTCACTACAACCTCTTTTCAGTGTGAATCTGAACCATCCAGGGGCATTTAGTGGTCCATGGTTGAAATCTGAATTCATCGCAACTGTGGTTTCACTGGTTATTGCTTATTTCGCAGTAGCATCTAGATCAAAAGTTGTTTCTTAATGTATACATATTGTTGTCATTGTTAAATAATGTGTTAAATCAGATGTTTTAAATTTATTTATTTCATTGTCATTTTAAATAAATAATCATGGATGAGTCCATGATTTTATAGGTTCCAGTTGTGTATTTTTAAATTTTATAATAAAATACATAAACAAAGTTTACTATATTTATTTATATTAAAAAAGCTTCATACACAATAATATATAAGAATTTTTATGTACTGCAGAAAGCAATAAATGTGACAAAATATTTAAATGTTTTCGAGTATTTGGTTGATTTTATAAAATTTGATGTAATATTTGGAATTATATAGGTTTATTGAAATATCAAAGAATTGAAAAGATGTGATTAATCATATGTGAAACAGGTAACATTGATTTGTATATTTGCATTTTAGAAATGTATTAGGTACAGTAAAACTTTTGGAAATAACCTCATATAATAACCTCCATAAGTTCTTTTCATACCAGCTATCGTAAGTGGGGACCGTTCCTTTAAATATTATCTCGAGTTAGCTTTGGATACGCGAAATACAATCATCCTGTACAGGACATGGAAACTTGGCAAACATGATATTTGTTTTGGAAACTAGAGGACAATAATTTTTAGTTAATGTAAAAAATTGGTTACGATTTCAGTATATACAGGGCTCTCAAAGGAGTAAAGCATATTTTTGGACGTAGAGCCTCTACACCAAAAACTAATGGTGGAAACCTCCCTTAACATTTTATCATTTTCTTGTATTTCATCGATAGATCTGTCCAAATATGGAAAAAAATAGGTGTTCCATTAAAAAAAATATGAGTAGGTAATTTATTTCACCACCTGGCCGGTGTGTACATGGCTAGGGCTAGAAAGCAAAAATGTTTTTAAAATATGGCTGCCTTCGGTACCCACCACTGTACCAATTTTCATTTCAATATCTTTTCAAATGTAGAAGCTATACTCCGTCCTCACACTAATGGTGGACCATGTATAAGAAGCTATACATATTTATAACAAAAATACTATTTTTTTTTTAATTTATTAATTTTAGAAGTAAATATATTTAAGGACCTAGTCAATAATCACTGAAACTAATATTTTATGATACTAATAATATTTAGAAAAATGCAAATATGTTCTCATGTCATAAGTTGCAAGATGTTCAGTATTTTTAAAATTTATGGTATGTCTACTTTCAGCAAGTATATAAAAATCCATAAGTAATCAAATTCCATATATAAGGATTTGAATAGTTTCTCTTGACTTTTGATTTGATTTTGTAAATTTTGGCCCTCTATACGAAGGTAGTTAGAACCTTTACCGCCTTTAGAATTGTTCCTATGTTAATGTTAGGACTCTAGCTGGTTCCAGCTACTTAGTTCTTCTATTGACCCAAATGAGGCGCTGTATGCAATAAATTCAGATTTTAAATGCTATAAACAATAATGCATGAAATCATCCAAGAAAATTGATTTAAGGACACAGATTATTGACTTTTAATTAAGGAAACGGATGATGTGTGTACATTTGGTTAGATATAAAACATAGAGTTGACTTAAATTAAAGAACTTATATGTTTTCCAATACAGGGTTTATAATTTATATTAGTTTGTTGAATTTCTTTTTCATTCAATATTGAATTTAAAATGTATGTGATATAGAAGTTTATATACTTACCTTACTTACCTTACTTACTTTATATACTTGGTATACGTTACGTCAAATTTGAAAAAAGTGATTTATTGGTTTCCCATAGAAGTAAAAATTTCAGTTCGAGTAGTTTTTTAATACATATTTGAACACCCTGTATCGCGGAAACGGTTGTTTTTTCGAAATAATAAAACTTATTTAGTCCGGAAGAAATGTGGATATACTTAAGGACACATGAAAAATATAAATTTGACAGTCAATAGTAAAGTACCCTTATTTGTTAAATTACACGCAAAAATGTCAGTTTGAAAAGTTGTTTAGAATTTGAGGGAGGTATTAAGTTAAGTACAAGCCACGGCAATAATTTAAAAAAATGTCACCGATTTTTCTTCTTTTTTTT
Organism: Pogonocherus hispidulus; assembly: GCA_963924545.1. NCBI lineage: Eukaryota > Metazoa > Arthropoda > Insecta > Coleoptera > Cerambycidae > Pogonocherus > Pogonocherus hispidulus. Next base: position 9,028,909 of record OZ004701.1, read on the forward strand.
CTCCGTTACCCTGTGTATCATGTAAAATGGGCTGTTTCATAATTAACTTGTTATGGAATATGGCAGTAGCAATTTCTATAATCATAATTTATTCGTTGGTGTGTGTCAAATATAAGTTCCAGAGTATATTTTTATTATATCGTGTAAAAAGTTAATTTTGAACTAGCCCATTTTCTGTGATCCACAGGGTGATGGAGATGAAATAAGAAAAGTCAAATAGGTATTTGGCATCTTCTTCCAACTCAAAATAATTTCAAAGAACATTTTTGTGTATTTTGGAAAATAAAGGTACTTTGCTCTTGAGTCAGATCCATATTTTTGGCCTAATTTGTCACATATTATATGCCCAAATTTCTGCCAGTCACTGTGAACTAGGTATAACTGTCACTAAAAAAAGTTCTTCATAATAACAGTAACAGTATATATGTTTTGTTTATGCGCAGAAGTTCAGAACCGTCTAAATTTACTCTGGTAAACGCACATTTGTGAATAAATTTTATACCATTTCTTTCATGAAAGAAATTATAAACGAAATTAATCAAAGCAAGATTGTCAACTGTTGTGAAACAGTTTTTTAGGCATATTCAACAACACATTACCCAGATAGAGTTTCTTAAAAGTATATAGTATATATAAGTTTGATATAAGTGACGCATTACTTTCAATTTTAAAATAATTTTGACATTGACAATAATAATGACGACAATGACGTTTTATTGCGTATTTCGGGAACTGTTCATTTATTTTTCGTATATTGTGGAACTGGAGCTGAAGGCTCCAAACTGAAAACATTTTAGTGATTTATAATTTGCAATCTATCACCGTAGTGTAACTACGACTGTAGTGTGGCTAGTGGTTTACAACTTTAACACTACAGAATAATTCGGCAGGTACTTCCGACATTTTCCAGCAAGGTCAGAAAGTACAGGAACTTAAAACCAGGCAAGCGTTTTAAGGTAAATACATTTTAGTGTTTTTAAAAAGTTGCAACAAATTACGAAATTAAATTTATAAAATATTTATATTCCGTGACTAAATGGATGATACAATATTTGTAAATCGTGTAAGGCTCGATCAAATGCACACAATAACGATAAGCGTGACAAAATAAAGGATGTGCTTGTATACAGTTCGTGTTATTCAAGAACAATTTTGAATGTGGTTTGTGATATAACAGTTACTATGAAAACCGCGCGTGCTACAAAACCATATGTTTGTAGACAAACATTCGTATGAAACTGAATAATAGGATAAATAATTTAATATTTTATCCTACCTGAACGAAAAAAACAAACATTATGTAAGAGAATAACAACGTCAAGATTTTTACACGATTTAAAAGATGTCTAATCTAGGGGTGTTTTTTTTATTAATCCAAACGTGTGATTATCAAAATAATAGTGGAGTGAGATCATAAAAAGGTCGAAACCGGTCTACAATTAGTGACATCCTACGATGTGAGGTCCAGAGTATTTCCTCGTAGTTTTCGTTCCAATCCAAAACATTGTATTGTTGATTCTAACGTTGTCAGGCAAAATACGCCAAATTTTGCTTTGTAATTCAGCGCTCGGCGTGGCATTAGCCAGGAGAATAGCTGTTTTGGCCTAATTTGGTTCAGTCCTTATTTTATAAGGCGTGTTTACAGATGGAAGTTATGGGGGTATCCTTACTACACTCGTAGTTGTTTGTTTTTTTAATTACATTAACCATCTGTTAAGCTGTAGAACTCTTGTTCTACACCCCGTTCTTAAAACGTGTGATGATTATTTGCCTCACGCTTCTGCATTGAAAAGCCGCTTTAAAGTTTATGTTAATTTTTTTCTAAAAATGTATGGATTATAAGTTATTTCAATAACTTCACTATCATTATGTGCATTCTTAACATTAATGCAATTAAGTTTGCTTAAGGGTTTCATTGACGAAAACTTTTAAATAAAGATTAAGTACTTAATTTCTTGTAACAATAATATCGTTTCTGTGTCTATTAATAATATAAACGTTTCGGTTTTGAAGCCATGACAACTAAATTCCCTAACTGCGTTATTAAGATCCGATTTGATGTTATCAGCAGTCATCGTGTTGGCCAGATGAAACGAATAGACGTTTGTAAATCAAAACAGACTTACTTGAAGAGGAAAACCTCAACCGTTTATGAAAATCTGCGGAATGAACAGAGAATATCAGAGGGCCCAATACGTTTTCTTGCGGAACTCATGTTATATATACGTTCATCTGGCACGTTCCTTGAACAGGCATTGGAAATTGCAATTAAAAATTGGCAAATGTGATAAGGCTCTGATGAATTGTAGGGCCATAAAAACCATAGGAAATACCCCACCACCTTTGAGGCAGAAATCCATATTATCAGTGACTAATAGTGACTGATATTACAGACATTTTTGCTCCAGAAGCATTAGAAATGACTTACGGGGTGGAGGAATCTATGTCCTATGAGACAGCTAGGCAGCACTGTAAGCTCCAAGTTCATCTAGTTTTGAACCAAAAACAGTCTAGGAACGTCTGAAAACTGTAATGCAGCTCGCAAGCAGTGTCACTATGGTGTAAGGAGATCGCGCAAGTTCAATATTCGTTTTAGGAGAACAGTGGAAGTGAATAGATTTATTTCTTCAATAAGAAACAATGAAAAGGGACTTTCAGCCAGATACATGGACAAATATGCTATCTTTTGTCCGAGTTCTCGGACTTTATCAAGGTTACCTAATAGCTAATATTAATTTCCTATTTTAGTGGTCTTGCTTTTCATCTTTTTTTATTGTTTAAAAGTTGAAAAGCATGCAAGACCATTAAAATAGAAAATTGATAAAGTCCGAAAGCTCGGACGAAACGTAGGATATTTGTCTATGTATATGGCTGAAAGTCTTCTTTTATTGTTTTTTATTGAAGAAATAAATTTTAACAGCTAACAACTTTTCCAATATCATATAGAACAGATTTATTATTACCTATTCTTGAGTGGTACACATCAACACAACAATATATTTGAAAATTTCTGAATTCATTAAATGTTTTAAATGTGTAACTACAAATAGATTTACGGTTATAGTGTCCTTAAATTAGACAAAGAACCGACAAACTTTACAATTTTTTATCAGAAATTTAACCCGCTCTAGTATCTTATTTATATACCTACAGGGTGTTTCCCAAGTAATTTAATGAAAACAATGTTTCGTAAAGTAGGGCATTCAAATAATCTTTTTTAAAATTCGTTTTTTAGAAAATCTTTGCAATTTGACAACCAATTTTTGTGACAAAGAGTGGAGAAAATAGGTAATTTTGATAAAAAAATTTCGTAGGCTACTAACATTTTGTTAAAATACCACATAATTGTTTTTATACCTTGTGCAGTTAACTTTAAAATTACATTTTCTAAGCTACATCCTAAATAAAAAAAATGCAGTCATATTTTACGTGCATATATATAATACTACTATATGGAGCCTATGTAATCTTTACCAAGTTTCTCAAGTGAAGCCAAATTAGAGTAGTCCAGAATCATATCTATTGTCTCTTTCACGGAGAAAATACCAAATACTCATGCGCAGCAAACCGCGGGAATTTTGCTCCATATACTATAGAAAACAATAAATTAACCTTATTTTATATTGTATTTTATCTACATATAACGGTTTTCAATCTTGTTATTGGGATGTTCCCGTATTTATCAAGTTTACCAAAATAGTGGATGCAGTTTGTATCTGAAAAGAAAATTTTAAAAATACATACTTCAGGTACCTATGCGACTTCATATGGAATATTTCCTTCGTACAAAAGACAAAACCTCGACTGAGTTTTTCGTTTCGGCATTTTGCGATATCTGTGGAATGAAATTAATGAAAATGAGGTATAGTATAATTCATATACCTAATTCACTACATACTTATTTAAATTTACAAAATGTTCTTATATACCTAAACTTGCAGTTGCGACTGTAAAAATACCGTAGAAATAATTTGATGAGCAAATGTCTCTAATCACTAATAAGTCTAATAGGTATATGAACAAAACTAAAATTACAAGTTACACATAAATAAAACACTTCTAAAACTGCCGGCTCTACGAAAAACACAAATTTATTTTCTGTGAAACACAAACATACCTGAAATACAAAAGATAAACTGTGACATAACCACACCACAAAACGCATATATGACAAAACACATACAGGGTGTCCCAGTGTGAGCGAACAAAAATTTACCAGTGTGTAGGCCAGACCAAAATAAGAATAAAATTCTTATAAAAAAAATTCTTCGCTGCACGCCTAACGAGTTCCAGGGTGTTATTTTGTAAAAAAAAAACAATTTTCCAAGATAACTTAAAAACTCGTTTCGTAGATTTAGGTAATATTTGGATGACGTGTACATCTATTAAAGGTCATTAAAACTATATGGTGTTTGTTTAACTCTAAACTTTAAAATCATTGCATATATTTTTCTGCATAAAGGAATACAGTCGGTACTTTACACTCAATTTACTCGAAAATGGTTGATTTTAGAGCTGTGTAACAAGAGCACCTTTTTTGTTCAGAATTGATAGCCGATTAAGGAAAACTTAGTTAATTCACGAAAAAGTAGGATATACAAGAGTTATGAAGACAAAACCATAAGAAAGAGTAGACCTAGGCCACCACAAGTGTCAAAGTTAAACAAACACCATATAGTTATAATGACCTTTAATAGATGTATATGTTACCCAAAAATTACCTAAATCTACGAAACGGTTTTTAAGTTGTTAAAGTTATTTAAGTTAAGTTATTACGGAAAATTGTTGTTTTTTTACAAAATAACACCCTGTAACTCGTTAGGCGAGCATCAGAGAAATTTTTTATAAGAATTTTAATCTTATTTTGGTCTGGCCTACCCACTGGTAAATTTTTGTACGCTCATACTGGGACACCCTGTATATGATAAAACAAAAGCCCGGTCTTTCTTTACTGTCGCGCCACATTGAAATTCTTGGATTGGATTGGACAACACTTGGGCATGTGCACAGGAACATTTGTCCGTGAAAGAGAAAGAAATATATAACTCCATCTCATAAACCGGCTTCAAGAAAAGCTCGAATAGCTCAATATAGTAGTATTATATATATGTTTACGTGCAAGAATTTAATAACATTCTGTATATCAAAATTGGTGACAATTCTTAAATGCACAGCCAAATTCCTTGAAAAAATTCTTCAAAGATAATTTTTGATTCTTAAAAAGCACTTGCATTTTTAGATTTATGAGATTTAAAAGCCAAATGAATGCAATTTCTAATTAACTCATTGTTTGTAACATTCCAGATTTGAGAGGAACTTTTTTTAAATTTAATTTAACCGGGGCATACCGTATACTTAATATTTTGTCAATATTAAACACATTTTAAAAAGCTAGGGCACTGTAATAACAGTTTTAAACTTTTTACCTTTGTTGCACGCCAAACATTGCCTGAATAACTCAGCAGCTTATTACCTATGTCTTATGGGCTCATTTAGAATTCTCTTGCATAGTTGGAGGGGATTATGAATTAAGTAGATTCTTTATAAGTGAAATGAGAAACTCAAAAATTCATGCTATGCTGCATTAGTAGTACAATAAAAATGAGTCAAAAACACTTCTCTCAAATATCTCTTCTTAAATTCTTTTTAGGCAGCAAATTCCTACATTTTTAACATTGTATTCCATTAAATTACCGAATTTAAAATATATGTTAATAAACAAGTATGAGAATAATTAAATAATAATATAATAATAATAATAATAATATCTCTATCCCTCATTCTCATCTTAATGATGAGCCCGGAAGTCAGAGACTTGTGTGGGAGAGGGAGCGGCATATTATTATTTTGCGGGCCGCGAGTGCGCCCAGGAACGACTCACGATGTTATAACTTTAACTACCATTTAGTACGAGAATAAGGGAAACCTGGAAAACCTTATTAATTAAATGTGTTGATAAACCGTCAATACTTCTTTTGTTTTTAATTTTTCGTTAATGCCTTTTGATGTTTCCTATTTTCATTTCAAGTGTGATTTATTTCTTGTAGTTACCAAGTTTCTGGTAATTGAACAGGACGGCAATTGAACGGGAATTGAACAAAAGTTCCAAATCTACTCAGATTTAATTTTTGATATAAAAAATCTCAACGAAAACGATACCTTCCGCTCTGGAAGTTTGAACGTAGACTTATTTCAGGCCCTATCGCACTGTAAACAAATAGCCTTTTAACCTCTGAACTAAACGGGCTAGAAACTTGTGATAATGGTATTTTGTCAAGAGCAGAAATGATTGATCGTTGCGTTGTGCATTAGAAATGAGATGAAAGTTGAGGGAGAGTTGATGTTCTTTGGAAGAACATCCAAAATGGACATCCAAAATTAGTTTCTGGATATGGTTCTGGGCAAGGATTTTGGTGTAAAATCCTTGGGTTGTGGGTACAACACGTTTAGAGTTGTTACAAACTTTTGTCAATCCTACCAAAGATACGCTTTAATTTATATGCTTACTTTTATAAATACTTTTTAAGTCAAATTTCTTTATAAAATGTTACTAACATATTTCTTAATAAGTTAAAAATATATTACAGGAACTAGTTTGTAATAACTAGTTGAACTCGCTGCAACATTACAATTGGGATTGCATTAATCTCGGTTCGAATATTATGCTTCAGTTGTTCCAAAGTTCGAGGTCGATTAGCGAATACTTTTGACTTTAGATAGCCCCATAAGAAAAAATCACAAGCTGATAGATCCGGTGACCGTGCAGGCCACGCGACATCCCCAAATTTTGAAATGACACGACCAGAAAACATTCTTCGCAGAATTTCCATAGGCTACCTAGCAGTGTGGGAAGTGGCTCCGTCCTGCTGAAACCATAGTCTTCCGAAGTCTACATCTTCGTTATGAAGTTCGAAATTTTGCAATACAAGTTGATATCGTTGCGATGTCACCGTAAGAGTCAATCCATTTTCTTCAAAAAAGAACGGGCCAAAAATTCCAAATGCGGATACTGCACACCACGCAGTAACTTTCTCGCTATGAAGCGGTACTTCGTGAAGTTGCTGAGGATCCGTTGCCCAGTAATGAAAGTTTTGTTTATTAACTAAACCTCTCAGGTGAAAATAAGCTTCGTCTGACATCAGCAAGCAGTCGGTGGTATTCGGGTTTTCAGCAACTATCTTTTGGAAATGCTCGCAAAAGGCAAGGCGTATACCAATAACTCGAGGCAAAATTCTTTGTACGATTTGAATTTTGTAGGTATGGAAGTGTAGGTCTTTCAGAATGCGGCGAAAACTTCTGTTCGAAATATTGAGCGCTATTGCTTGTTGTTTAGCCGATCGTTTAGGACTTTGTTGCGCAGCTGCTCTTACCCTTTCAGCATTTTTCGGTGTTCTTACAGAGCGAGCTCTTCCTTTTGGTTTTTGTCTGGCGGCTGAAGCAGTACTGCGAAACTTGTGTACCCACCTTGCAATTGTTACTCTCGTAGGAACTGGATGTCGTCGATTTAAGTGAAATGACGGCGAAATAGACGCTGTGTGGTTACAATAGAATCGTTATTCTTGAAATAAGCTTCAACAGCAAAATAACGTTGAATATTGGACCAACTCTCTATTTTTACTAGTAAACTGACGTTTCTCGCAAACAGTTTGGCAACTGTCATAAATTGCCATGTATCGGGAACACATAGCGATTTGATTTGAGTTTAGATCTTTTTATATTATTGAATAAATCCAGTTCAAAAATGGATACGTCATTCTGCCTAAGCTTGTACTTTTGTTAAATTATTAATTTCAGAAGAAAGTAACCTACGAGTAGTAGTTTCGGTGGAGCTAGAATGCTTGGATACGGCTTCTGAAGTGGCTGTATAGTACTACTCTTTCTCGGGAAACAATCGGATTCACAATAATTCATTGGAGTTATGAAGGGATATAGGTATTAAGTAACGCATTACGTTTGCCCTTCCACAAAGTGCTTTGACATTTCTGACATTCTTTATCTTCGTCGTCTTTATCTTCCTATATACTTCGTTATCAGGATATTCTTATTCGCATAAACTATCATCTATCTATCTTATATTTTTCGTTTAAGGTTAGTTTATAATTGAATCTTGATGTGTGTTTGTTTTATATTTTACGACGTTTGTTTCAAGTTGGTTCTTTTACTTCACCTCATTTTACTCTTTTTAGTTCCACTGTCTTCTTCATTTAATTTTTATCTTCATTTCCTTCTTTTTCTTGACCATCGTTTAATATGTTTTCTTGGTAATTATGTCTTCATTCACTTAAATTCGGAATCTTAATTTTACAGTGTCAGCTGATTCCTATGGTACATTAATTTCCAAAGTGGTTTTTCCGATTTTCGTGGTGCCCTAAATTGTTTTTATAAATGCCATTAGATCAAGTTACAATGTTTATATAAAAACAATTTTTTATACTTCTATATATATAATTTTAACCACTAATGAATGATATTCCACATTTCATCTTGCCTAAGCTCTAGTTGATAAATGATTTATACTAATTAACTATGCTTCGCTAGACTGATGAAATACTTCATAAGGTTTGTTTCTGCAGCAATATCAAAGAATTTTAATACAAGCGAGCATCCGAAAATTAAAATTGACGTTCGCTTCGACTGAGAATTCGATGTGTACAAAGTATGTCTAAACTATAATCAAATTGCTTGCTTACAATCAGGTGGGTTGGAAATTTATCTGTGAACTCGTAATCCAAAGCATGAGTTGTATTGCAGTAGAAGATCCGAATAGGCAAATAAGGGTATAAATTGTTTATACAAATCTTCATAAATGATACGGATAGGGTGAATCAGTCTAAAGACATTTAACTAAGAGATGGAATTATTTAAATATCACTATAAAATGAAGTTGCTATTTCCCTTGTTACCTATGACCTAGTTAAAGAAGTAATTTTCTTATTAAAAAAAATATATCGGAAACCAGCATATCTTGAAATAACCTCAAGATTTTTCCTTCATTCCTACATGAAAATATAACAAAATACAATTTTTGTATTTACTTTGTAGTGAATAGTAAAAAACATCTTTAGTTTCGTTGAAAAGACAAGAATTATTTGAAAACATATTACATATTTAAAATTTAAGTAAACATAGGTATAAATGAGGCCAAAAAATAAATGTCCAGTAAAATAAAAAATTTCACATAACAACTAAAAAATGTATTATATCAAAAGATCTACATGATCAAAATACATAAAAAAAATTTTAACATAAAAGCATTTCTTAAAATAAAATAACAATAACGGTAATATAAAAATATATTAAATAAATATACAGTGAGTTCCAGAAGTAATGTTTAAATTCATTTAAAATTCAGCGGTGTGTTTTTTGGAAAAACGCCTAAAACACCCTCTAAAATCTAAACGGTTTGAGATCAAGCAGAACGCTTTGCAACTTCCTATCTTAACTTATCATAAACTAAATTTTGACACTAATTTCATATTTAACCAAGAGATTAAATTAACCAAACGATAGCTAATGAAAAGTTAAGATAGGAATGTGCAAAGCGTTTTGCTTGATCTTAAACCGTTTAGATTTTACAGGCTGTCAAAGATGCAAAATATCAATATTGACCTGTCCATATACAGTGACCCATCGCGACGGATCAGTGAACCGTGATTAACTAACCAATGAAGCGGGCTATATAGGATTGGCCTTCTGTCACCATTCATATTATTTGTACATTTAGCAATTTCCAAACTCTCAAAAGCATTCAGCTGTCTCGAATTTGTTATAATCCTAATTAGTCTTAAATTGCTACTATCTATTTTATGGTTGTTCTCAAACGCATGTTGGGTCACACTAGACTTATCTTCTACCATATTTGAGATGAGCCATATGTTCCTTGAATGTAGTTTGAATTGCCCTTCTAGTTTGTCCAACATACTTTTGATTACAGTCTTTACAGCTAATTTCGTAAATCCCCGACTTTTCTTTAGTTTATATTTTGTCTTTTGGATTGCCTAAAAGTTGTTGTAGTTTATTTCTCGAAGAATAAACCACTGACATAGGTACCTATATCTTTAAAAATCTTACCAGAACCACGGGTATTAAATAGATATGAATTTTGGATTTTCTCTTTAATTTTGAAAAGTTGATGAATTCCGAAATGTCTCTTTAAATTTACGTTTCTTCCTCCTTATTTAGAAGTAAGCTGAATTAAAAAATTGAAACTCGCCATTTTGTGTTGAGCATCATGGTGAGACTCCTTAGGGATATATTTTGAAATACTGGTATCTTTTCTGTGTATGTCGAATGCTAACTTATTTTCAATATTTATAATTATTAATACATCTAAGAATGGTGTAGTGGTCCAGAGTTTTCAATTTCATATGTAAATTTAACTGACGCGAAACGACTATTCAATTTAGAAATAAAGTTGTCAATATCAGTGACTTTTGTATCAAACACTGCAAACACTATTGTTTGTTTCCTAGAAACAACACAAAAAATTTAAAGAATACAATTTTTTTGAGGAATAATGTAATTTATATGGTACTAAATATTTTTTGTTTTTCTAACTAAACTGCCTAAAAAAAAATGTTCCTTAGAGAAAACCAAAATAATTATTTTCGTTTGACAAAAACATACCTACTTATTATTAGCAACATTGTTTTATACATCAATACTTCTAAAAGGTTTACTTATAAGAGAAGAATACCAAGCCAATGTACAATTTGTTAAACGTAGCACGCGCCCTCTTGCGATAGAAATTTGAACTTAAAATCAGATCTGACAAAACTTAAAATTGTTAATTTTGTCGTAACACAATGATAGCCTACTTCCATCAGTAGTACCAGGGACCTACAGTAATTTTATTTAGGAATGTGTTCATTCTAGAGTTTGAAGGAAAAGTGCTAAGTAATACTTCAACTTTTATTGTGTTTTATGATACAATTCTAAAAACTAAAAGAAGCCAAACAAAGCCGCAAATTGCGCTCTTCCAAAATCTTAAACTCTCATCGAAGACCTTTTAATCTGTGTGTATATTAATTCTTGAGGAGAAACAAATTACAGTTAAAAAACATTTTTATATTTCATTTGCTTTATTTGGGCTTAATTAAGAATTTTCATTAAAATACATATAATTCTTATAATGTCTGTAACTTATTTGTGGTGTATTTTGACGATTCATAGTTGGTTTCTTTTGGGATTACACCACCTGTAAAATAACAAAAAGCTGATAAAATAATATTTGATATATTGACTAAATTTTATCAGTGGTTTTTCAGTTTTATACAAAATTTTATAATATTACATGTCATATTCTAAAATATGTCCAAATAAAATAGTTATAATAAAAAATTAAAAGAAATTAAACACTTAACTAGCTTTCGTCTAGACGTTTCGAGTTGATCCTCAACTCTTCTTCTGTAGACTATTTTTATGTTGAGAACTCTTTATATGAACGAGAAGTAGTTCTTGTCAGATTGACATTTTTAATTTAAATTGTCATCACATGCACTGATCACTATGATATTATATTGGTGAAACATCTAGACCATTACAAATAAGGATCCGCGAACATAAAAATTATGTTAGGGATTACCAAGTTGATAAGTCTACATTAGTAAAACATGTATGGGATAACGGTCACCGAGTTGATTGGACACAGGCTAAAGTTTTACAAAAGGAAGAAAAATCGGTTAAAAGAAAATTAAAAGAAAGTGCTTTCATTAAACTTAATGGTGATAATTGTATTTCGTCGGAAACAATATTCATAGATCAAACATGGCTTCCTCTACTCCAAAAAGATGTTACCAATGGAAAATTAATAATATCATAGTGATCAGTGCATGTGATGACAATTTAAATTAAAAATGTCAATCTGACAAGAACTACTTCTCGTTCATATAACCCTTTGCCTCCATGAGCTCACAATTGTGACTTCCGTATTTATTGTTACTATAAGGGTCAAAATAACGTTAGACTCGGTTAACACCCGTTCCGTACGATTGTGAGGTCTGTCAGGAACATGCGCTAAGCCATAGTTCTGGTTGTTTTTGATTTAGTAACGCCTTGGTGACTAACAGCTGTGCATCGGTTCACGCGATAATGGCGGGCAAAAGTAAGTACACATTATTTTATATTTGTTCATCATTATTACAGTCCCTAATTACATTGCATGAAAGATCAGAGATTGTACATTATAATAAAAATTATTTCACACTTAAATTTTGAAAAACTGTTTCTGCTCATACCACGTGATTTCGATAATCACAATTGTGTATTCTCGGAGTGAAGCCGGAAATTCACAATTATTCACAACTTTAATTAACATTTTGTTTTAGGTAGCTGTATTGATTTAGAACATTTTATGGACAATCCTGATGAGATTTTTGATTTGCTGAGCGAGATGGGATCAGATTTGGAAATTGATGAGGGCGAAGATGGGGACGATTATTTAAATTCTTCAATTTTATCTGCAAATAGCATTGAAGATGACGAAAGTATCCCACCAGAAAGAACTGGTTTTGAATCTGATTGCTGGGATAGTGATGACGATATACCACTATCACATTTTCAGAAAGCAACTTGGAAAAAAGACGCTCTATTTCAGTCCATAGATGATTCGGTAAATGACAATATGCCAAGCGATTGTGAGATTCTCTCCCCTTGGGAATACTTCAAGAAATATTTGAATGATGACTTTTTCCAAATGGGGGCTGAATATACAGTTAGGTATTATATGCAACAGACAGGAAAGCCAGTGAATATTTCATGTGAGGATATAAAAAAATTTTTTGGACTGCACGCAATCATGGGTGCTACCAAGTTCCCCACGATTCACATGTATTGGAATGCCAATTATGTGTTTCCTTTAATAGCTAATGTTATGCCTTGTGACAAGTTCTATTTATTAAGAGTTAATTTTCACGTCGTAGATAATCTTGCTGTCTCTGATGAGATAAAGAAAGAAAATAAACTGTGGAAAGTGCAGCCAGTTATAGATTTAGTAAGAAATAGATGCTGTCAAATAAATAGAATAGCAAATGAGTCATACTCAATTGATGAGCAAATGATCCCATTTCTTGGTAGATGTCCGGTACGCCAATATGTAAAAAACAAACCGCGTCCTGTTGGTTTGAAAAATTTTGTCCTAACTACCTCTACAGGAATTGTCCTTGATTTCGAAATATATCAAGGAACAACAACAAATTTAAGTACCAGGGAGCTAGGTTTAGGACCATCGGTTATTTTAAGATTGGTAGAGACTATTCCTGAAGGAAGCTCCGTATTTTTCGACAGATATTTCAGCACTGTTCCACTGATGGAAAAATTGCTTGAAATTAACATTAATGGAACAGCAACTATAATGGCAAACCGAATCAAGGGTTGCGAATTCCAGAAGGATAAGGAGATGAATCGTGGGGATTGTGAGCAATTTGTACGAAGTAATAAAAACATTTGTGTTACCAAATGGATGGACACTAAGTCGGTGCTTATGATTTCTACAGCATATGGAACAGAACCTCAGTGCATGGTTCAAAGATGGGACAAAACGAGAAAAGCTAGAGTAGATGTACCCTGTCCAAAAGTTGTAAAAATATATAATCAGAAAATGGGTGGCGTCGATACTTGCGATCAGATGTTAGAATATTACAGGTCTTTCTACAAAACCAGAAAGTGGCCTTTAAAAGTAATTTTACATTTATTCGACCTTGCTATTGTCAATAGCTGGCAAGAATATAGGAAGGATCATGCGGTGTCAAAGAGTAAATCAAAAAGGATGAAATTACTTGAGTTTAGGCTGAAGCTAGGAGAATATTTAATAAGTGGAACAAAAAAACGTGCATCTGAATCTGAAGATAACAACAAGGAGAATGAGGAGATGCAACCAGAAAAAAAAAAGAAACGACACGCTGCACTGCCATGTGAAGATAAACGATTCGACGGATTTGAACATTGGCCAGGAAATGATAAATTAAAAGATCCTCTCAGTTGTAGAAGTGAAGGTTGCGACAGTCGCTCACGAATACGATGCATGAAGTGCAATGTGTATTTGTGTCTGAATAACTTAAGAAATTGTTTTTTAAAGTTCCATAAGAAGTAAATTAATAAGTTACCTATGTCTTTGAACATTTTCTTTACTAATAAATATTCAGTTTCACAATCGTGACTTTCACTGTTCGCTCCCAATACTCACAATTGTGAACGTCCTGTAAGTCCTGTGCCGAGTCTTAGGAACGACAACTATTATAATAACAAATATGCTCATGCATAAAGAAACCACGAAATCGATGGTAGGGACCATATTCACAAAATTAATTTTCCGGGAGTCAAAGGGATAAAGAGTTCTCAACATAAAAATAGTCTACAGAAGAAGAGTTGAGGATCAACTCGAAACGTCTAGACGAAAGCTAGTTAAGTGTTTAATTTCTTTTAATTTTTTATTATAACTATTTTATTTGGACATATTTTAGAATATGACATGTAATATTATAAAATTTTGTATAAAACTGAAAAACCACTGATAAAATTTAGTCAATATATCAAATATTATTTTATCACACGTTAATACAGTGGTTTTTTGGGGCAAACTTTAGAAGTTTGCCTTGTTACTACACTTTGAATAATTAATTTGTATACTTCTGGTTTTCTGCTTTTTGTTATTTTACAGGTGGTGTAATCCCAAAAGAAACCAACTATGAATATAATTCTTATGTTTATATTTGACTTTTTCTATTTCAAAGTTCAACCTTCTTTGATCCGTTTTCTCCCTTAACATGCTTCTCCATAAAGGAAAATACTGTTTGATATATTATTTAAGACTTGTGTATTTTGGTCGAACAACTGCAGCTCCTTTCGGTTTCATTTAAGGAGTTTTTTTAAATTTTAGTTTACATGATGTTTACGTTACGTACATTCAATAATTTCATATATCTTGCTTTTATTACATTCTTCTGTTTCTTTGAATCTCCAAAATGACTCACCTTTTGCCAACTCTGTTTTGTCCAAGCAGGACTCTTCTGGACTTTTTCTCCATATCCATAGCTCCAAAAAAAGACACTAAGACAAAATAATGAAGATTAACAAAATTAAAAAAGAAAAAAAATGTTTGAGCATATTTTCTATTATAGCGTAATTTTTTGCTATACAAATATTGCACCTTTTAATAAGATTAAGCCGAACTCCTTCAAAGACATTTTCATTGTTGGTTTGGTGATTTTGCAGTTGTTCTATCTCGAAAAATATTAAATATAACCCCAAAATTAATTTGGTGGATTAAGAAAAAATTGGAGATTTTAATTTTTGAAACCTATCAATCTGGTGTTAATAGTAAAGGTATTTTATTTAAATTAAGTTAGTTTTTGGTACAACCCGTATATTTTTTAATCAATTTAAAATTTTGCAACATACACATGGATCTGGTTGTTGGAACTGAATATGTTAAGAATTAAGACACTAAGAGGTGGAGGAGGTCAGCTTTACATGCACCAGGACTATACTATTATTCTTGGTCCTTAATTCTTGATAGAACCTACTGAATTTCATTTAGTTGCTTGCTACTTTATTGGTTCAATTTTTATAAATCATGACACTTCCCCAAGTTGTATATACCAAGTCTTCCCTGAGGCTGTGCGTAGCAGATACTTAATTTCGTATATAAAGCTTTTGTTAAATAAACCAATAAATAAGTCAGTTAAGTTAATTTACGATGCGGTAGTACAGGACAGGTTTGGAGTTTACACAGACAATTTTATGAATGTGTGGGCAGATTACAAGTGGGAAGTACCGGCAGTACTAGTACAGGCCAGCCGCAACATCTAGATTTAGTTACCAGCTTCCAGTGCCCATTCTTCCGAGTGCGATCAAGGCCAACTGTATGATATGCATCACACTGACCTACATAGACAGGGAGGAGCATGTTGAAAAAGACTATCAAATACAATAAATAATAAATCCATGAGTGCAGACAGCGCTTGTTCTATTCAATGTCAGTGCAAGGTGAGCCAGTAAATCCATTAGCCAGACTGAGTATAGCGCTGTACGTTTTTCTATGTACACATCACATAATCATTTACAAGGTGTTGTTTTTATTGATTTTTCTTCCTGTATCCTATTGTTTATATTTACGCTTGGCATATCAATGACATATTCAGGATGTCCCAATAGCGCGTCAAGTCCAATATCGGCCCTCTTGCAGAGTTTTTAGAAAAAACGTTTTTATGGAAGTAATGCAATGGGAAAAGGGTTTCTTTTCCATACGCAATTGCGTTTCATAATGACTTGTTTATAGACAACACTGACATAGTTTTCGATATAACACCAAAACACTGTACTGCAGTCGATGCGCGTTTTGCCAACCAAGTTGACATCATCTGGAGATGACTAAACTAAACCTATGCTAACATTGTGTCCTATTTATACCTAAACTATTTTTACGGTTCAGTGAACCGTCGCGACTGATCAGTGAACCGCCGCGATGGATCAGTGAACAGTGACTTACTAACCAATTAAAGGCTCCCCCAAACCAACGCGAATTATTCGCATCGGATTCGTGACGGAAAGTTCGCAGCGAAATTCGTGGCGGAATCCGTAGAGAATCTCACACCAAAGCGAATGTAATCGCATCATATGCGTCATATTTTCAATATCGAAAAGGTTGATTGCTATAGCTGAAAACGAAAAATAAACAATTTGTACTTGTACTTACATACTTACCTATCATACAAAAATATGTATACATCATCGGATGAAGAAGAAGCATTTGTATTGCTTGCATTGGAAGAAGACAATTCAAGGTAAAATTATTATTCTATAATCATTTAAAAATAAATGTGTTGATCATATTATGTATCTAACCTTAGGATGAAAAGAAAATGGGTTCACGATATTAATAAAAAAAGACGACAATATAGTGAATTTTATACATTAATGTCATAATTACGAAAAGACGATCTATGTTATATTTTTGTTACTTTTTTCGAATATTTTTGTAATCGTCATGATAAAGGTCGTGTAATATAGGATACTTTCGCACTAATTCAATGATTTTTTCCATTTTATTAATTACTTTCTTAGTTAAGACACTGCGAAACTACTACGGATCCGAGAAAAAACGCAGCAAATTGCGAACAAAAACTCCGTACGAAATAAACGCAGACAATTCGCAGTCTAAACGAAAAAAATCGTGTTGGTCTGAACTTGCATATTTAACGCAATGGAAACAATATGATGCCAATCGCAAGCGGTGCGAACTTCCGCAGGTGCTGCGATTTTCCGCGTTGGTTTGGGGGACCCTTTAAAGCAGGCTATATGGAAATGGCCCTCTGTCACCATTCATACTATTTTTATATTTTTAGCAATTTCCAAACTCTCAAACGCATCCAGCTTTCTGGAATTTGTTACATTCCTAATTAGTCTTAAATTGTTACTATCTATTTTATGGTTGTTCTTAAACGCATGTTGAGCGAACTAGACTTATCTGTTCTACCTGATGAGCCATATGTTCCTTGAATCTAGTTTGAATCAACCTTCTAGTTTGTCCAACATAATTTTGATTACAGTCTTTTCAGCTAATTTCGTAAATACCCGACTTTTCGTTAATTTCTATTTTGCCTTTTGGATTGCCTAAAAGTTGTTGTAGTTTATTTCCCGATGAATAAACCACTGACTATATCTTTAAAAACTTTACCAAAACCACGGGTGAAACGAGGATCGTATGGAATAGTTATGAATTTTGGATTTTCTCTTTTATTTTGAAAAGTCGAGGAAGTGTCTCTTTAAATTTACGATTCCTAATTATCTTATCAATTAAACTTTCAGAATATCCATTACTCACACCTATATCAGAAAAAATGATGTCCAATATTCTTGAAAATAGAAGTAGCGTTTTATATTTATGCTTATTTAATCATTTATATGTTTGTTTTGTTTTGTTTTCCTGCTAGTTATAGTAAACTGTATTAAAGCTAAAATCTTAGAAGGCTATCTTAAATCTATACTTAATATAGTGAAACTATGAAGATAGTTTTGAATATAGATCATGTCCACCATTTCATCTTATCTTCATGAAAATATAAAAAACATGTGAAAAACATTCTGTAGCTATAAAATAATCGATATTTAATGGCAAGTTATATGGCTGCAAAACATTTTTCTTAATTATTTTTAATACTCACATATTAGGTATTTTGCCATCCTAGCTTTCCTGCAGAGTTGATTATCAACCAATATTCCCACCAAACCTTAAATTCAAACAGTGATAATTTGTTTGCTATTATTTTTCCGTCCTGGTCCCTGGCCCTGGATTTGCACTTCGGGAAAATCCATCGTGTTTTATTTAATTTCACATAAATCCTGTTTGTGGGTATGTTTTTTAAAATGAATCTGTGCTTTGTAATTAACAATGTCGGCGTAATGTTGGTTGGTTCTGCGTAGCAACCAACAGTAACACATAATTCTATGATACAGAAATCATACCTACAATGTTACTATCAAAATTGTCGCGGTGTCTGTACCAAAATAAGTGAATTATTTATTACCATTAATGCCAGTAGTTGCGATGTCATTGCTTTGAGCGAGACATGGTTGCATGACAGAATAAACACCGCGGAAATTTTTGATTTAGGTGTGTATGATGTCTATCGTCAGGACCGTAATTTTGATGCTGTCAACAAAAAGAGAGGTGGTGGTGTTCTGTTAGCCATAAATAAAAGGTGTAATTCTACCTACTTTGACATCAACTCAGTCTGTAATACTTTCTGTGATATAGACTTTGTAGATATAATTGGTGTAAAATTAAGAATGGGTAATGATTTATTTTATATCTATAATTTATACATTCCTCCAAGCCTAGGTTCAGCTGAATACGATTGCTTGTTTGACGCTTTTGAATCTTTATACCCTATATTTGGTTGTAAAATACTTATACTTGGAGATTTTAATATGCCCCTATACTCATCTTATATTTCAAGTAACGTATATAACAAAAATATCAACTCTTTACACAACTTTATGAGTTACCTTAATTTGCTTCAACATAACTCTGTGTTGAATACTAATAATAGAATTCTTGACTTTGTTTTATGCAATGAATTTTGTGATGTAATTCGAGCACCTGAAATTTTGTTACCAGAAGACAGTCATCATCCAGCCCTTTTTATCGAAATTTTCATCTCTGCTTCCGATTACAATAATGCATTTCCCCTAAGCCAGACCTGTGGCACATCCTCAGAACTCAATTTTAGAAAGGCTGATTTTGAGGCTTTATATCTTGATTTATCATTAGCTGATTGGTCTTGTTTATCATCTGTTTCAGACGTGGAAACTGCGGTCGACTTATTTTATGGTATCTTGAAGTCTATCTTGATACAGCATATACCCACCATGAAGATTACCAATTTTAGCAGACAGTTTCCACCGTGGTTTAATAGGGAAATTATTTCTCAATGGAAAATAAAAAATAAAGTCTATAAGAAATATAAATCTTCCAAGCTGCCTCAGGACTTTGATAACTTTCAAACACTTAGGTCTTCTCTTAAGTATCAAATAAAGGAAGCATACAAAAAATTTGTGTCTGACGCAGAAAAATCCGTTAGAACTAATCCTAATACTTTTTGGTCATTTATAAACTCTAAAAAAAGCACGACATCTATTCCATCTTCCATGATGTATAACACCCAAGACATAGATGATCCTCAAACAATAGTGAATACATTTGCCAGCCACTTCTCCGAGGCATATTTAACTCCCGCTAGTACTGATATTGACGTTAATGAGTTTAATGTGAATTATACAACTGTCTTGCATTTGATGACGGTTTCTGATAGGGATGTCTTACCTGCCCTTAAAAGGTGTAAAAATAATATGTGTATGGGTCCGGATGGTATACCTGCTTTTTTGTTAAGGGATTACTCTATTGTTTTCGTAAAACCACTAGTTATCTTGTTTAATTTAATACTATCTACACAAGATTTTCCTAATATCTGGAAAATATCTAGAATTACACCTATTCACAAAAAAGATGCAAAAAATAACTTTGCTAATTATCGCCCGATTGCCATTTTAAATAACTTAAGTAAAGTGTTCGAATCTGTTATGCATAATATTATATCAAATCATGTATCTGATATTATTGTACCACAACAACATGGATTCATTCAGGGTAGATCCACAGTATCGAATCTCGTGTGTAAGACTGAATTTATTTCAAAGGTCGTAGATGAGGGAGGTCAGGTAGATGTTATCTACACTGACTTCTCCAAGGCCTTTGATAGACTTGACCATTCTCTTCTAGTCAGCAAGCTTAATGATGTTGGACTATGTCCTGCCTTACTTAAGATGTTCAAATCATATCTTACTGATCGTTCACAATTTGTACAGTATCGCGGTTTCAAGTCTGGCACTTTTCATCAATCTTCAGGTGTTCCGCAGGGTTCGATACTGGGACCTCTTCTATTTATAATATTTATTAATGATATCGCCACTGCTCTCGATGTTCAATATTTGCTATACGCAGATGATCTCAAGTTGTACTGTGAAATTTCCTCGAAGTCTGATTGTGACAATCTTCAAAGCAACCTCATGCTACTTAATAACTGGTGTTGTAATAATAAATTGCCACTCAATGCTAAGAAATATAAGGTCATGTCATTTCATCGTAAAAAAGTACCTACCAATAATTTCTGATTATACAATTGATGGTGATTTGCTAGAAAGACCGGAGATTATGAAAGAACTGGGTATTATTTTTGACCCAGAGCTCAGCTTCACAAACCATATTCAAGCCTGCGTGACTGATGCATATAAAAGTCTTGGGTTCATTTTGCGTAACTCGAAAGATTTTAAAAATATTTCCACACTACGTTTATTGTTTACAACGTTTGTTAGATCGAGGCTGGAGTACGGGTCGATTATATGGAGTCCTATATATAACACGCATATTGTTTTGCTAGAACGTGTTCAGAGAAGATTCTTTAAGACGGCACTGTTCTTGTTGGATGGGGTCTATCCTGTCAGAGGGACACCACAAGAGTTGTTTTATGAAATATTCTCATTACATAGTCTTTTGTGTAGACGTAAAATGTTATCGGTTGTTTTTCTTTTTAAACTTGTTCACTATATTGCAAGGTGTGAGTCACTTACGGAAAATATTACATATCGGGTACCTAGAATGAATAGCCGACATAGCAACTTATTTGTCTTGCCATTTGCGCGCTCTAATTTACTGATAAAGTCGCCATTATATCAAATGTTAAACAACTACGCTGAAATTGAAGGTTCTTTAGACATCTTATCTTGCAATCTGCAGAATTTAAAAAAAGTGTTTTTAGTGGACTGAGGCATGTTTGGCTCTTTTTGTAATGTTCATATTTTAGGTATTTGTTTTAAATAATTTATCGAATTTTGTACAGGATCAATTTTACTGTTCATTTTATTGTTCATTTTATGCTTGTATGTGATATTTAATTGTTTTTTAATAAGTATTTTTGTTTTTCTTTATATATGTAAATTCTAAATTATGCTCTGCTACTTATCCTGTAATTGGGCTTCAGCCCGTTGGATATTTTATGTAATAAATAAATAAATAAATAAATAAATAAATAAATGTTGTATTATACAAACAATTACTATAGCACTAATGAAGAAGAAACTAATGTTGAAGAAAAATATATCCTAAATATTTTCTATCTGTACGCCTATGGTTTTCCATTCAGAACAAGTTCTAATACTTCTGCATAGAGGTACTAGAAGCTAGAAAAGGAAGAAGTACTTTTTCAATGTCTAGTAATGACTTTAAGGCCTCTTTGTATTCTTGTTTACCTACAATATTTTACTGGTTTTCTATGTATGTGTGTACTTATGCTTCTACAGCTTCGCAATTCCAACTTATTCTTAGTTAATAAAAAATGTATTTTATAAAATTTGAATCCTTATATGTATGTAAAATATGTATATTTTTAAATATCATTAATTACATTCTTTAAAAGTTTTAAATTCTTGATTTCGATTATGGAATAAAATAATGGTTTAATTACCTAATTATATTTATAGCTACATCAAAATTTTACCCACTTATTATTGCCCATTAATTGTTTGCAAAATAGTGCTGTCTTTAAGATCTCCCTCTCCGAATCTGCCCTTATTAAAAAAACAAGTCAAATGACTACTTTATTGTTGGTTTAATTCTACGTTAGTATGATCGATCAAGATTTGAAAGAACTGTACCATTTATTTTTTGTTATTAAAATATAAACACAAACTGGAACTAGTAGCAAAGTGATCTGATGAATGAAATTTCTAAATTTAATAAGTTTCATTTGAATATTTTCAACCGTAGACATATATTAGGTACTCCCAGCTACTTTTATAACAATAAACTAGACCTGTATTAATTAGGTATTTTTTCCATCATGCATCGAGTCATTTATTTTTTTCGGACAACCCTTAAATATTTAAAAGACAAGCTTCTAGACTTATTATAAAGTTAACAGTTAATTTTTTTAAATTTGTCGATTTTACGGTTATTGTGATAGTAACATTGTTAATTGATCCCTCTTATTGAAATTCGTCAATTCCTTACTTATTTTGGATGTCTTCTTTTTGAATACGTTATTGCGTATAAGGTTTTTTATTTCTTTCATTAAATCTGCATCATAGTTTGAACCAGATAAGAGCTAAAAAAAGTTATAGAGAAAAGTTAGAGATGTTATAGCTTTAGGAGAGTTTTGGATCAATTATTAGATTTTAATAACGCGAGAAATGCAAATGTCGATTTTGCTGTGTGTAAAAATAAAACTGATAGCGATAGGTTACTGGTTAACTGATGGGCATAGTAGGTATTGTTTTTAGTACCCATTTATTGCTTCAAAATATTTAGTGAAGATGCACCTAAGACGTTTGAAACGTTCAGATTTACCTTTGTATTTAGGATGTCAATTAGAATGTGTTTAGAAAAATTCAATTAATGATCGATAACTTAAAGAGGAGACGTCAATTCGAAAATATATCTCCATGTTCCACATCATGAAAAAATTAATTAGAACCTGCACCAGAAAAAATAAAATGAATGTTTTAACCAATTGGGTTATGAACTCCGGACAAAATACGGGATGAATCATGTTAAAATTTATTATTTTTTGACGATAAACTCATTTTCCTAAAATTAAAGATGGCGCCACAGGAGCTGTCAAATATATCTTTTTAAATGATAAGGTGGGTCGTGTTACATATAATTTAAAATGTCTCATTCTCTGCATACTGCTCTTTGAAAAATTGAAATCGTTCCATCCGTTCTCAATTTATAAGCGCTTCTGTGGGTAAGGATATAAATGAATAAAAAGCAGTCAAATTGAACAGTTTAATAAAGAAAACAATACTTTAATATGAATAACTAAAAATGTTGTTCAACATGAACACCTTGGACCTCCTGACAGTAGAAGAACCTATCACACATTTCCTGGCGCACGTTGTAAAATGTTTGCCTAGACAAAGATGCACACTCGTTGATGAGTCTCTATTGCAAATCCAAAAGATTGTCTGATTGGGTAATGAACACCTTAGATTTAAGGTATTCCCATACAAAAGTTCAAATGGACTTTAATCCGGAGAATGAGCAGGCTACTCAAGAGGTCCTCGATGTCCAATCTGCCTGCTAGAATAAAACTTATGAAGGAAACTCCTGACATCCCTAAAATAATGTGGGTGACGCGTCGTCCTGTTGATACGTTGTGTTCAGCCCTTGAAACTCATCGACATTATTCTAGGAGCTCACATGGCAAACTTTTTTCAATATGCGCTAGGAAATGACTGATAGGTTTTTCTACTGTCAGGAGGTCCAAGGTGCTCGTTTTGAATAAAATCTGTAGTTTTCCTATTAAATATTCATATTGTTTTCTTTATTAAACTGTTGAATTTCACTGCTTTTTATTCATTTGTATCCTTACTCACAGAAACGCTTATAACTTGAGAACGGATGTACCGATTTCAATTTTTCAGATTAGTATGCAGAGAATTGAGAGACATTGTAAATGATATGCAACACGTCCCACATTATCGTTAAAAAAAATATTTGACAGCGCCTGTGGCGCCATCTTTAATTTTAGGAAAATTAATTTATCGTCAAAAAGTAATATATTTTACATGATTCACCCTGTATTTTGTCCGGAGTCCCTAATCTAATTAGTTCAAAAGTTAGCAGGGGAGGGGGCACTTTGTATACTCCTAGAAACAAAAAAATAAATAAGTCATTTATAGAAGAAAATAGAATATCCTACTATATTTGCTGAAGAAAAAAATGGTATTTATTAGATGTAGATGTTATTATATAGTGCAACTTTATTTGACCCACTGATGCGATTCCTAGTAATGATCGTTATTATTGTATCCATAGCGTCAGCAATTATACGTAACGGTAAATCAAGATGTATTGTAACAAAACTTTCGATTAAGCAAAAATGCATCATTAAATTCAATGTCAGAATCATATTATATAACTTTTATGGGATGCGTAATATTATATAACAATAATATCGAACGTGTTAGGCATTTGATGCAGAGACACGATTATTTTGAGAAGAACAATCTTTTATAGTCATTAAGTACGTGAGTATTAATATTTCTTCGTAATATATTTCATTGCTGCAGATAAAGCAGGACACTTTCTTTGCTGCAATTCTCAAATAACGTGCGCTTATTTTTATAACACGGGCGTGATTATAAAATGTTATGTAAAGTAACATTATACGTTATGAAATTTGTCCTAGTTTATTCTTAAATATGTGTCAGCTACATTTTTTATCACATTATTGGAGTAAATATTTGATGTAAAAGCTGAGATATTTGATGCTATAGTTGGAAATAGAAAGTTGATACAAATAGGTGAGTTTTATATGAAGTAGGTTAAAATGTTGTTAATGCTCTGAACATAAATGTGGTTTTTATATATTATTTATTCCAATAAATTATTTTGGAGAGTATAAAGCATAGTGATGGAAATAAATTACAATTCATTAATTTATTAATAGTGGAGAAATACTAATGTATAATTGAATACAGTTATTTATGAATACAATATTAAAATCACACAGAAATATATTTTGTTTATGAAAACTACCTAAAACTATTTATTTAGTGAATGATGGACGCTCAATGAAAATATTTGATTGATTTGATATTTCTCTTTCAAATCATTCCAATAATTGTAATAGATACAATATGAGGACGAATTATAAAAAATAATTGTAGATTCGTTTTACAAAACCTATTTTCAAATTCGAAGATGAAACACCTACTGACATCTATATAGAAGTGATCAGTATGTATGGACTGTTTATAAATTGTGTCCAATGACACAGTTTCTTGAATGTGTTGCTGCTTTGATAATTCACACAATAAATCTTCGGTTTTTTCAATTATTTTAAATACTAGCCCACCCCAAAAAAACTCCATGGGAATTTTTTACAGATTAATTACAATTTAATAGAGCAAACCGCGATTTTTTTACAGCTGTCGTTTTCCCGGAATTAGGATGTGGTGCAGCGTAAGTCTAAAGCTACACCACACTCTCGTATCTCCGAAAGTATTTTTTAATTTTAGATAGTGATTTCTGAGGTCTACTAAGGTTCTATAAAAATTAATTGCCGTTAGATTATTTTATGTAATTCATTAACTGTTCTTATTTAAAAAAGAGAAATGGTCGCTATACCTACGATCGCTGATGATCTGTTGATAGGGTTGATCTTTCACTTCGAAACACCCTGTATAATTAATAACATATTTATAAAATTGAACACGAATACATTATTCTCAGCTTTTCCCAGATTTGCATATCAAATAATAACGGAGGAAGAGGTTCACTCTCTACTAATCATCCTTTATATACGAAGTTTAAATATTTTCCGTGATAAAGCTATGTTACATACTCGTCTTATCACTATGTAAACAGCTGCAAAGTAAAATTCTACCGAGGAAAAGGTAAAATATCCTTTTATAAGTATATCATTCCGTTTGTGATAATAGTTTTAAAACGTATTAATGATAATTTAATCAGGCATAATCTTGCGAATATATCCAGTTATAAAAATAATTTATTATAAAATTTAACTTCAATAATCTCAATACAAAGTATACTCAGACCATGATCGACACCAACTACCAATCATCATTCTTTAAAACCTAAAGTTAGCGAGATATGACTTTGAAACATGAATATATATTTCTTCTATTAAATCTATTTCCCCTCATTCTATATATCTTCGTATGCTACTCGTAGATTAGGATTCGGTGATGATCATTAAAGACAGCGTAATTATTTTGATTCTAATAATTCAGCGAGATTCTAATGCCTTTTCTTATTTCATCACCCTTCTGACCTTATGGTCATTGCTAAGATGTATATTTCCAAAAGAACCGATAAAACTGAAGGCCAAATGAAATTATACACCGATAAATAGTATTCTCAGAGTTTCTCCTTTGTAAGATAGAAAATCAAGGGCTAGCTATTGACCTCGTTGCAGCATTATCGTTACATAATGGAAGCTCGATAGAAAAAATAAAAATAATGTCTTTATCCAGTGACTATGATGTATACTTAACACTTTGGTGATGAATTTAATTTCCTGATCAGACTATGCTCTCAAACAACACATTTACTGCATCTATGTAGCTTATATTTTATTATGATCTATTGGCGATAGCTTTTGGAATTTTTTTGCCATTTTGTTTCACTATCAATATTTTCAAATGCTTGTAATCTGTTCTACTATATTATATCATACTATTTTTGACCACTATATCATACTATTAAATGTCCTCTATGAATATATAGAAATAAGAAAGTTGTTTTAAAATAATTTAATAATAAAGAGATAATGTATAAGGAGGTAAGACTTCTTTATTTAACAATTTTTATAGCTTTTAAAATTACCTTCATAAAATATAAGCAATAACCTTGTACAAGGATTAATCTTTAAGTTTTATCCTTAAAGATGTTTTTAATATCGTATTACTTAATTTCAGTAATAATTAATGAGACTTTAGTATGTGAAATTACAAATCTTAAATTAATATGAATTTAGCCCTCAGACATCTAGTTTGTAAAATTAGGTAACATTATTATATACTAACAAATATTATATACTAAAATATATAAGATTTATTTTAAATCTATTCATAATTTTAACGAAATAAAATAATACCTATAATAAACGATAAAATCTATTATTTTACGTGTATTTTCAGCCCTACTGCTTCATGTTTAAATATCATACTATGAAAATATTAAAAGTCCTTATACTTAACATTTTAGAGACAATAAATGAGAATAAAATTAAGTAGGTCTTAAAATTCCGTTTCACAATAATTTTATTACTATATAATAGTCGAATATTAAGTCAGTAAATAATAACTATTAGGTAAATAACATGGTTTTCATAGAAACTTTGCTGTATATGGAATCTGTTATATTTTATGATTCATTTTATTTTCTTTCGGGATTACACTACCTGTAAAATAATAAAAAACAGAAAACCCTAAGTATTCTAAATAAATATCGAAAGTGAAGTATCAAGGCAAACTTCTAAAGTTTGCCCCAAAAAACCACTGTATAACCACTGGCCTAGTATAAACTAATGACTTAGATGGCCCCATAGGAAATAATCCAGAGGGTTTAAGTCCGGGGATCGAGCAGGCCATACGTGAGGTCCACCTCGACCAATCCAGCGTTCTCCGTATGTTGCTGTTAAAAATTCTCGAGCAACTACACTAAAATGAAGTGGTGCACCATCATGCATAAACCATGTTGCCTGTCTTGTAGCCAATGGTACATCCTTCAAAAAACTGAGGTAGCGTTTGTTCCAAAAAGTTGCGGTATACTTCGCCGGTAAGTCGTCCTGGTAGAAATACCGGTCCAATTAGCCAGTCACCCACAATTCCAACCCAAACGTTCAACGAGAACTGATTTTAAAACCGATCTTCACAAATCTCATGTGGATTTTCGTCAGCCCACACATGGTTATTGTGGAAATTCCTTATTGCATTTCGCGAGAAAGTGGCTCCATCGGTAAAAAGAATCAGCGTAAGTAGTTGAGGGATTTCAACCAATGTGTGCAAAAGCCATTGACAAAATGCAATACGTGGAGCAAAATATGCAGGAAGAAGTGCCTGAACGCGTTGAATGTGGTATGGGTACAACAAATTATCTCTCAGAATTTTCCAAACAGTCCAATTACTTACATTCAGAGTATTTGCAATTCTTCGCGTAGAAGTACCTGGATCTTCTTCTAGCATGTCCAGCACATTCTCTTCTATGTCTACCGTTCTTACAGTCCTTGGCCTTCCTGGTCCTCCACTTTGCTTCAATGTTCCCGTTTCTCGAAGACGTTGATGAATACTTTGAAAGATTTTTCTATCGGGAGCAATGTGGTTAGGAAATCGTTCAATGTATGTCCATAAATAAAATGCATGTCAGCCATCTCGGCATTCGTATAGCGAGCCATGATAGAGGACTTCACTAATAACCGTTTACACGTCAACTAGCCAAACGTCAATCAATCTTAACAAATGCGACACATACCAGCTATAAAAACACAACATACAAAAATGGGCTGTTGGTAAGAAAAAACAACTCCTTTTTCTTACATGTCTTTTACTTGATACGTCCAGTGTAGTACGCCATACTTTTATTTCACCTACATTAATAATGTGAAAAATACCAAAATTGAATTTGTTGAAAATTTTTTTCGTCCTATATCTTTGCAACAAAGCGCTTTTTCAAAAATCATCAAAGGATAAAATATCCTTAGAATAGTCCAAGGAATAACCTCTTGAATTTTTGCCGCATTTTTAATTAACACCCTGTATATGACAAACTAATTAAATTTGATCAGTTGTCTTTCGTTCAGTAGTTTGATATAATTCTATATTACAAATTATATTTCAAATTATGTCTAAACAAAGTATGGTAAAATTTAAACTTAACTACATTTGTTCTTTATGTTTCAAGTCAATTCTAGACTCGTCGTCAGTAGGATGGTAAAAGTTTGTGTGAAAAAAATTGTCAGATTGACATTTTTAATTCAAAAGTCATCACATACACTGATCACTACGATATTATTAATCTTCCACTAGTAACATCCTTCTAGAGAAGAGGAAGCCAAGTTTAATCAAAGAATATTGTTTCCAAGTAGATACAGTTATCTCCTTATCCATTAAGTTTAATGAAAGAAAGTATTTTCTTTCAATTTTCTTGTAATTGATTTTTCTTCTGCACCACAAATAAGTTCCCTAAATCACTTTTCTGTATGAATTCTACGTATCTCTATAAAGGTAAAAAACTCAGATGATAACATCTATGATAATTTGTTTTCCAGAAATCTCTTCAGTATTATAAATAGTTTAGTATAGGTACATGTATGATACTGAAGTTTAATCAATAAGGTGCGTGATCAGTTGGAACGATATAGTTTCATCATAATATGCTTTTCAATGTCAGGAACATCAGCTCAAATTGGATAGCTCTTAAAAGTTCCTATTGCCAGCCATGTACATGAAAAATTGCATTAAATAGATATACGTAACTGTAAAATGCCACTATATTGAATTTTACAAAAATAACGCATCGACGTCTTTTTCCAATCGAATGCTAACTTGTGGTACATCACTAAATAGACAATTTCAAAAACCTATTCAACTGTTTAAAAATATATAGATTTGTATTTAAAATTAAAAACTTTTAACTATTTCTGGAACTGACGTAGTTTTCCACATAACACCAAAACACTCTCCAGATGATGCCAACTTGGTTAGCGAAACGCGCGTTGAGTGCAGTATAGTGTTTTGGTATTATGTGGAAAACTACGTCAGTGTTAGCTTCACACCAAAGGTTCCAACCCCCTTCAAGATTATTTCTGGAAGTATAAAATTATTTTTTTTAAGATATCATTCCGTAATAATTAATTCACTTCGATCTTCAAGTTTTTATCTTAAGTGATAAAAACTGGTGCCGTATATAATAGATTCATGATTACCCGGTATACTCGGTATGTTTTGGAACAATGTAAGTATTTTGAAAGTTCTAAATGAAACAGAACTCTCAAAGTATATTGTTCCGATACGTTTTGAGAAAAAGAAACACTTTCTGTAGTTCTCTATCTAGCAAGTTTAATTTAAATTTATCATGAAATTCTATCGACTTTACAAAATCGATGGGAAAGTATTCAGTGGTTACTAAGCGCATTGTTAATCTCTTAAAAAACTCATATTGAGAAATGAGATTCCACCAATAACGATTTCTGTGTGGAATATAACCTTATCCTAGTTTATACAATAAATTGTTGGCTGACATTTTCTGCATTTCTCAATAAACCAGTCGTAGTCTCTGGGAAATAATTTTCGTGCCGTTTTTATAATGTGTGACCTTATTGCTCCATAAAGTAAAAATGTGTTGTGAGAACACTTAAATAGTCTATCGCATGAGAATGGAAATTGCTTGCTAAAATGAATTAACTTATAGGATGGTAATTTAATTACACCTCACCAATATACATTACTGATACAGTAAGTTTACATTAATTAAATGAAATATTAACTTTTAGTGTTATTATTTTCTGTAAATTTTTATGAATACAGTGTAAAATACACCCAATTTGTTTATTTATTTTATACCTAAATGTATCTAATAAAAATAAATTATTTCAGACTAACATAAATTACATAATAATAATAATAATAATATATCTACCTTTCATTCTAATCACAAGGATTAGCTCGAGATTTGTCTTTTGTTGTTGCTGTTGTGTTAGCAAGTCGTCTGAGATTTGTGTGGGAGAGGGGCGGCATATTATTATTTAGGGGCCTCATTTGCGCCTCAGGAACGACTTACGTTGGTAGACAGCCCTAATCACCATTCAGTGCGGGCATGAGGGAAACCTGGAAAACCTCATTAGTTAGGAGGACAGTCAAACATCAACTGATTTTACAATTTACAATCAAACATCAACTGAAAACTTTTACAATTTTTTGTCTGTTTAACACTCTGTCCCTAATATTAACCATTTTCATCGTCGTTTTCATCCCCGACATTATTTGGAAGTATAAATTTACTGATTCTTGTTTCAGGCGATTTATACTTAGATGTGGATTACTTTTTCCGTAGTTTCGGGAAATGTGTCAAATATACTTTTGGGTTCTGGATAGTACTCGTATATTAAAATCCTATTCAATCTGTAAAAAAAAATTTTTTTAGCTAGATGAAATCCTCTAATGACAATGATTATAAAAACACTTATTAGACAACATGTATTTACAGGAAAAAATAAAAAAGAAACTTATTAAACCCAGTAAATTTGTGTGTAAAGTAAACTTGTATCAGCTTGTCAGTTAAAAAAACACTGACACACAAAAGAACTTAGTAAACTACTAAGTACGCCTACTTTTATAAAATATATTGTTCAATTTACACCACCATTTGTTATAAAAGGCATGAGAAGACATGCGGGTGGTAGATTTGGTATTGTAGAATATTTCTACTGTCATTACTATGCAGATTAGTAGAAGGAAAAATGTAAGTAGTTAAATAACCAAATAAATAATATTAAAAATATATATTTCGTGTTGTATGAAGATAATGTAATTTTGAAACAAACAAGCAAATAATTTTTGAAGCAAGTTCCCCTATACATTTACAGACAATAGTTGACAATTTTAAATTACACACATGACACTTAACACGTGTATTCGCCCTTCGTGACCATGAAAAACTGTTACGCTAACGTTTTTGAGTTATTTAAATAATTTTTTTGTCTGGGTGTATGAGTTCTAATAAAGGTTTAGTTAATATACTACCCAGTTCGTGTTAAAATAACACTGCAGCAAATTACGATCATCATTTGTCTTTTTTTACTGTGTAAATCTTTAAAGGTCTATAACTATACTTTTTATAAACCAAATTAACCTTTAATACCATAGTATTAGCATTGACAATAAATAAGGGCTGAAGGTTAAACTATATTAAGCTCAAGATCTAAATACGGAAATATGAACCTACATATAAACAGAATATATATACATTATTAGTAGTGGTAGTACACAAAAATAAAATTAAAAGGTAACAAATTCAATGCAGAGCTAAAGAAAAAAGTATGTAAGAGTCATACACAGATTAAAAAATGTAATACTAATGATCCTATATATACATATTACAAAGTAAAAGTAACTATCAAACAAAGTTGAAATTTAGTGTTTTCTATTGTAATTATTAACTATATTTGAAAGGAGTTCACTGAAGGAGCATTTCCATTACTGGGAAGAGAATTTCAAATATGGAAAACTCGGTTACTGATGAAGAATTATCTGCATTTAGTGCTGTAGGAACCACGTTGAAGTTTATGACGGTAGCCTCTAAGTCTTTCATCATTATTTAACAAAAGCATGCTCGTTAGATCTAAGGAGAAAGTGTTATTTAACACTCTATAGATTGTAATAAGGTCTCTTCGAGTTGACCTCTCACAGCTGTGGGTAAACCGAATATATTCGTCTTTCGGGATAATATCGCCTTTAAAGTCCGTAAGGTAAGCGCTTGGTCCTTTGCGCTTTGAATATTTTCAATATAGTTGTTGTCAAGGACTGGTGACGGCTACCAGATAGTCAAACCAAACTGAAGAGTGGGTTTTATGTACGTTTTATACATGCACAGCACAGGCAATATCTGGCGAGTAACGATTAAACGAAACCTAAAGTAAACTATTTGCCTTTTGCTTATAGTTGTTTTATTTTAAATAAAAATTATTTAAATCCACTGTTACAATTTGTTTATCTGTCATTATTTAATTCTGCTTGTATTATATTCTAAATCCCATTTAAGAAATTCTGGTAGGTAATAGATGCATTTTTTTAATAATTAGAAACAGTGCTAGTACATTCTAACTGGCGCATTCGCCACATATTTAAAAAATTCTAGAAAATAAAATTCCTTTTTCTGAGAATTCGGATTCTTTGCCTATAGGTTATCACCAAAAGTTGTTATCGCGCGGCTATTAAAATACTAAAACAAGATACAATGTAATGAATTCAACTTTATCATCAATCATATATGATATCAACTTTATAATTTTTCAAATATTACCAATTATACCTATTCAGAAATAGTTGAAATGAAAATTATAAAAATAAAATTAAATAGAGTAGATAGTGTTTCTTTTTGTGTTATATATTTTTCAAGCTGATAGTCGACCGTTTTATTGTTTTATTTCTTTCTAATTCTCCACTCTTAACGTCTTTTAAAACAGGAGATTCCATCAGAAACATTTGGGGTTACCAAATAAAAATGATAATACTAAATTGAAAGAAAGTGCTTGTACCCTCACCCGAATGATATTGATTGAAAAATAAAAAAGTATTGAATACAAGTTAAATTTAATTAAGTAAATTTCTCAGCTATTGCTATATAATCTGAATTTCAGTGCTGAGTACGTATAAAACAGAAGAAATTATCCAACTTTTGTTTTTTATAATATTTGGTTATATAATATTTTATTTGTTTAAAAAAAAACTCAGATATATTTTAAGACAGAATTTGTATTTTAAATCAGTGCTTACTTTCCCTGATTTTCATTATTTTTACAATACATCCACAAGAATTATTTTGAATTAATTATATAATTACAGCTGTATAACTTGCAAGTCTCTTTCGTACAGCATTCAAGATTTTTTTTTATTATTTACTAACAGTTTATTTAATATTTTACTGCATACGTTAATGGGCACTGTATAATTATGTAATATATTTACTCAGTTACTCGTAAAAATAAGATCTTTTAGTTATTAAAGCTGTTTATCTCAAAGGCAGTTTTAGTCTATGTTAAGTTGTAGGTAGTACATTTTTAAGAAAATTTCTCCTGGCTACGCCCATGGTTTTTGAAGGAGTGTTTTTAAATTACATTTAGTTATTTATTGCTCTAATAAATGTAATAAATAAATTCAATAATTAACCTCGAATTGTACTTGAGGTTACCTTGTCTGGGTGCTGTACTTCGCTTGTCAAGAAAATTACTGTTAAAAACAAATCAACAAATGAAAGGGAAGGATGGTAGTAAAACACGTAAATTAAATAAAAATAAACAGTTTTATCAGTCTCATTATAATAGACTTAACACTGGAGACTATGTTAAAGATAAATTAACTACTAAAATATTTTTACATTAAATTCACATGAAATATATACAATGCATGACAATAATGATAATAAAATAAACGCGAAATGGTGATGTTAGGCTTTGTAGCCTGTCGGCCTTTCTTTACGCGTTCAGCCAATACAGGAGATGTTAGGGTGTGGAATCAACAGTATCCACATCTGAGACAGAACGAGGACCTGACCATACTTCATTGCGAGAGGAGTTGGATACTTAGTAGATCCGGTATCCCTAACCATAGGACGGAAGCGTAACTAGAGGAAGTCGCTCTACTTAATCCGATGGTGCTGGTTTCTTTCGAGCTGTTAACACAAGCTTGAAGCAGTCTGGAGGCACGGCCACACAACCTGGTTTTATGTCCATTTCACTGCCTGCACTTACGTCGTAATGTTGCAGGAGAGTCGCTAATATAAGGAAGCTGAAACACTGGACCAGTCTTTGTCCAATACACGTTCTCTTGCCCGTGCTGAAAGGTATGAAATGTACCGGTTTCATTACGTGGCCAGAGTGCGTGAGAAACCTTTCAGGCATGAATTTTTCGGGACTGTTCCAGTATTCTTCACCCACGTTAAGTTCATAGTTGTTGAGGAATACCATGGTTCCTTTTTCGATTTTGTACCCATCGATTTCCGTGTCTGTAGTTGCAACGTGGGGAACTATAGGCGAAGAAGCTTTCCTTAAAGTTTCCCAGAGAGTTGCTTCAGTGTAGGGCATATTAGCTTTGTCGAATAAATTTGGGCTTCTTGTACCTTTCGTTACATCATCTACTTCTTTTTGTATCTGCGCTGCAACTTCCGGGTATTTTACTACAGAGGATAAAGTTATCATTACTAAGTTTCCTATAGCAGAATGACCCCCAATGAAGTCTTCTAATTCGAATATAATGTGCTGCCAGTTCATATTAGGATCTTCTTCTAAGTGTATCAGTAACGCATCTGTGAAATCACGAGGTGGTGAATTAATATCTAATGTTGCTCTGTGCTCATTTATGATTCTGCTTAAAATAAACTGACGGATTTCTGTCGACCAGAGTGACAATTTTTTCATGTGTCTTTGGTAGATAGGTAGTAGCCAAGGAAGGAAATCTACAGCATACCCCTGGTTAATTTCCCAAAATATTTCGTCGAAATATCTGACGATTTTTTTAAATTCTGGATCATCATATGAGAAGCTAGTGGAACACATATACTGTGTAAACATATTAGCGCAGGTTCCCAAGATTAGGGGCTTAATATCTATCGGTTGGTTTTGGGGTAGGTTCTGCAGTCTGGCCAAAAACACGTCAAGCTCGTCGGCCCCGACTTCGTTAACTTTATCGTATTGAAGTGACGTGAACCTAGGGGAGCAGTAACTCTTTGCGATGCTGCGCCTCGTCTTCTGCAGCGCTGACCAGTCGCAGAGGGCGAGTGCTGAAACAAACATACGGGTTAGAGGGCAAAAAACGCAGCCTAGTCTCAAGGTCGTGTCGCGGCTCGTCTATCATGCTCGGCACGCGTCAAGCCATGCCAGACTACTTCGCGGAACAGATTGCATTGAACAGGCGCCCATTGAAGCGCGTGGCCGAGCATTCTGTAGTATACACCTGTGCTTAAACGGTGTGCACGTTGCCACATAAATCATGTAGTCTCGCGATAG
This sequence comes from Pogonocherus hispidulus, assembly GCA_963924545.1. Taxonomy (NCBI): domain Eukaryota; kingdom Metazoa; phylum Arthropoda; class Insecta; order Coleoptera; family Cerambycidae; genus Pogonocherus; species Pogonocherus hispidulus. Next base: position 9,064,713 of record OZ004701.1, read on the forward strand.
AGTGCATTCTAACATTTCCAGTAAACACGGAATCAGCGCGTATGCCACAGTATAATCCGTTAAGTCTCTACAAACAATTCTTTTTAGTATGCGTTTTTTAACTTTCGCGCATTGCACTGCGATAATTATATTTAACATGAATTGCACGTCTGCAAGATCGTAAAATATTTAAAAAATAAAATAAATCAATTTCTAATGATAATGCTTAAATTTCAAAATTAATAATAGAATAAATAATTTCTACAGTTATTTGTGCTGATCAGATTCAGTTTCATTAGAATCTCAAGTTCAAGTTCACGGCAGTCGGGTACGTAGTGAGTAAATCTTATGAATGAACCAGGTGCTGTATGATAGAAAGTAAAGTAGCGAGTATAATCAACAAAAACCGACTCGACCTTTTAAATTTGAACGTTTCCCGGGAAATTTGTATACTTATAAGAGACTTATTTATTAATTTTATTTAGAGATTTCTATATAACTTTTTACACGGGCTGTTAGTTGTTTTAACGGGATCGACACTTTTACAGTAAATACGCTACCACGCACGCTTATACATTTACCTTGTATGGCGAATTTCCAATGCTCTGCTCAGTTGAATTGTTAAAGAGCTTCGGAGATACGAATTCTCGATAAGAAAAGAAACTTTTTGAATTTTTCATTGTACTTATATTTAAAAAATAATTGACTGTACTTACAATTATTTCTGTCTCCTCCAAAAAGTTTGTGATATCGGAGAAAGTCTGGTCTTCCGCCAAAATCGCCTCCTTTGTTGATAAGAACCTCTTTGATAAGTCGGAAGTTGTTGACGACTACACATTGCGTGGGACCTAGGTTCATGCGGAAGATGTCTCCGTAGACTTTGCTGATGGCTGTGAATGCCTCGAACGGTGATTTGTAGCGGCCCAGCAAATGCAGATTTCCTATTATGGGCCACGGTCGAGGGCCTGGGGGGCTCTTGGGGTCTCTGCGGGCCGTAGTTAACCACCACACGAAGACCACGATACACAGAAAGACGAGCACGAGCATGTCCGCAGAGAGCACGACAGTTCAATGCGAGCAGACGGACCGCTACCCTCTATATGACGGCCAGTAGCCGGCGGTTGACAGACCTGGTGCGCCTGGTGCACCAATGATAAATCCCCTCTCTTTGCCCTCGCCCCACCCGGGGGTGCAGGTGAGATCTACAGATTGGTCTTGAGATTGCCTATGGCCGCCCCCGCCAAGCCGAGTGTTGGGGCAGCCGTCTGCCTCTTCGGCTGTCTGCCTCTTGCCCTGGCGGTCTTCTATACATATCGCTGATGTTACAATTACTGGCCTCCCAGCACAAGTGGAAGGTCAGCTTTGTAATGCAATTTAGTAAGTGCGAAAAATGACAACTACTTCCTTTTGGTATTCAACGTACTACCGCTTATGTGCAGCCGCAATCTAAGCAGTTTTTAAACGATCGGTAACTTGCAAAGTGTCGTATATATGACGTAGGTAAATTAAGAAAAGCTACTGCTATAGGTATAATAAAAATTCTGAGATGTTTACAACTTTTTAATATGTGAACATAGCTTCAATTATATCCAGTTTGTGACGGCAGAGTGCCATTGTATACGAATTTTAAAATTATTAATTCGACTTTGCTAGAAACAGTACTGAAATTAGAATATATTTTCTAAAAATGTGCTTTCGATTGTTCTTATTAATAAAAACGAAACTTTCAGTAAAATACTTATTTCAGTAAATTATTTTCATTTCTTACTTGAGATGTTTCAAACCGGAAGTGGTGCCAACTTTCTTATACTTGAAGAGAAAATCCTGATGCAACATATTTTTATAGTAAAGGCCCAGAATTTCCTGAATATGCACAAATTACACTTGTTTTTTCCGAGAATGAAATTAATTTCATATTAGAAGAAATATTCTTTTGGTTATAGGTCACCACTACAAAAAGCTACAATTATTTTTTAGTTTCAAAGAATACGGATTAAGAAAAGTAAAAATAACTACTTCTAGTTTCATTTTAAAAATTGTTAAAAATCATTGTCAAGTTGTATAGATAATTTCTAAAATTAGCAGTAAGAAAAATTGGTAATTCTGTAAAACTTGTTAAACAAAAAACTTAACGAAATATCCTCGTTAGGGGATATAAATATTTTATTAATTTGTTTTTCTAGGTTGCTGAAAATTAACTAGTGCCATAAAACCATTAAAGTCAGGAGTTGTTTATATGAAACTTAGTTTTGCTTAATCAAAAATAAAATTTTCACACTGAAACAGGGCGGATAAAGGCAGGCAGATAAATATTATATAATATATACTGTATAAACAGCAAACTATTAATTTATGAACTTAACTATATAACTAATAATTTTTGCTATCAGAAAATTTTGTTTCTGAAAATGTAGGTATGTGTTTTGGTGTTAAAATACTGCAATTGAGAATCATTTGGAATCTGTATGAAATGTCATAGTAATTTTGGTTTATCTGCTGCTGATATGCTGCCGCTGAGAATGTACCATATGAAAAAAGGAAGAATATCTGGTATAAATATCTGGTCTTGTTACAGATAATAAATAAATAATGATTAATTTTTTAATATTCCTTTAAAACGGAAAAACTACACCCAATTTAAATATTTTTATTAAGTATGTATGTTATTTAATATTAATTTAATTATATGCTTTTTGTTTATTTTTGTGAAGCTTTCTATTTATTTTGCCAAAAGAAGTCATTTGTCAAACATTTGTATTTTTAGAATAAAAAAATATTTTATTACAATTATACGGTACAAGTATATGTCCATTATCGGTATCTCACAATGATGACATTCTATTGTAACTAGTTTAAAAATTTCGTTTGGAAATTCACTAACCATTAAATGTTTTTTAAACCCATTTTTGAAATAAATATGAATTTTATTCAAGGTGTATACTTGATTTACAAATTTTGAAAAGGATTATGTTGGATGAATAGTTCTAAGCGCCTTCTCGAACTAGTACGTTTAATTGACGTTTCAGTTTTTTCTTTATTAAAAGATAAAGTAACGGAAAATTACATAATTTTAAAAATAATATTTTAACATAAAGTACTAGGTATATAATTATTATGGATAGGAAGTTATTTTATATTATGATTATACTTATATATTCTTTATATAGTTATTATATACCGGAATAATAATATTAGAATCTTTAATTTCCAAATACCTATTATTAAAATCAGTCTCCCAAGTAACAAAAAAATTGTAATGTTCTGTGGCAAAAGTATCATTTTTAGTATTCGTATTGTTGGCTTGAAAATTATTGTAACAGAATGAAAAATAAATGATCTGTTTATTTATTACTAAAATACAATATTTTGGTTTTCAACTTAACATTTTTTAATCTGTTTCTTTAGTTTTTAATCTGCCTTGTGTCCTTTACATTATTTGACTGGATGGACAATAATTGTACTGTACAGATCATATGTTTTGTAGAGCGAAAAAGATTTTCTCTTAAAATCCATGATAAAAATGGCTATATTTAATGATTTTTAATACTGAAGGCCGTATCTTAATCTCTATAACAAAATATGACTGTTTTCTCTTTGTATTATTATTAAGTTCAACTTTCTTCCATACACGTAAACAAAAGTTTATTTAAATTGTAAACTACGATAATACGAACGTAGGTGGCTACGTGGAATGTGGTTCTAGATCTAATTTTGCCTAAACCTCAGACAAAAATTATATTCATACACAGAAAAAACCGATATGATTGTTAAAGAAAAAACAAATATATTTTTATTGACGTTTGAGAAACTTACTAAAAAATCTAGTTCCATTTTCAAAACAAAAACTTCTGAAATTTGTCAAAAGTGACGTTTATCTGATGTTTCGTGAACTGTACCTATTTTCGTTATCAACGTACTATTATAATTTTTTTCAAAATTTCTTAAATATAACAGTTACATAAAGAAGTAATACTGTCACTTTTGACAAAGTTTTAAATAATTTTCTATGTAATAAGTGCCGATTCTAACAAAAAATAGATGTAGTTTGATTTGTTTTCTTAAGCAATATTCTTCTGCTTTTCAGTATAAAAATTTGATTTGTAGTTAGTGGACATTAGGTTATTTTGGTTAATTTTGGAGAGAGTTTATGGATTGAACCTTGCTCGTCTGTTATATGCTCTTTTAATAATTATATGTAAAGAAACGAATAAAAGAAATAGAATATTCTATCGATACAACTAACAAAATAAATGAACATATTAGTTGTTTCACTGCATGATAGCTCGTGAAAACAGCCACTATTTGCATTAATTACCTGTTCATTATTATTATTGTTAAAACTTTAAATTACAAATTATTATTGTTATTTATTAGATTAGTTTAATTGTAGTGTTATATTTTTAATGAAGATGTAGTGAATTTCCTTCTCGAACAGGATACAATAACGTAATGATTAAAGAGGAATATACCTTACATTCACTGAATAAAATATAAGCTCAGTGAAGAATTATTTTAAGGTTGATGTTATGTAGAGTAATATCGTTTATGCGTTTCTGATAGGTATACAAAATAATGTCATAATTGTAGTAGGTACTGATGCTTTTTAATGTATTTTTTAGTTTTTTATTTAATTTGAGTAACGTAATATAACTTAACGCCAAGGAGACGCATGGTGGTGGTTTTGAACTATAATTAAGTGAAGGTTGAATCAAAATACGAAAATATGATACGCAAATTGAGCATCGATTTTTTATCCAAAGCGGACGTTGCTTCGAGATTCTTGTACTAGTGTCAAAACAGATCTTTAGACTTGGTTAAGCGGAGAATACTTCTACACTGGCAAGAGCTACGAAGATTACTTCATTTGAAAATATTATAACATACTCTAGAACTATATAACTAGTATGACATACTCTAAAACCCTTAGAATTAAACAAGTAACTCTAATTGGCTTATATACTGGGCATTTCCATTTAAAATATCACGTGTACAAAATTAGTCTAGCGGAAGATTTTGAGTGCCACCGTTGGGGAGACTATCAGATATTCAATTTCTAGTAAGGATACTGAAAGGGGACTTGAGATAAGTTTTGATGCAATAAAGCAATCAGCTTCATTAAGAAGTTGCATGGATCTGTTGAATGAGGTATAATTAGGAGTGAACCACAATAGACCACACAGACACTACAAATAAGATTCTTATCTGTCCGATAGATAGCACACCAATAGAGCGTACTCATTGTCCATTGTACAATTGTTATTCTGTTCCTCCACTTATGTCATACTAACGAAGACTAATATTTGATAAGGATATCGAGGCGAGCCGGCGAGCCGGTGGCTCAGGGCTTAGTGTCTCGATCGCTTAGAACCCAGTGGGTTCGAAACCCCACTCCACCAAACAATTTTTAATTAAATTGTTTACTCGTAGATGAAGGCCTGTGCGCAGCGATAGGTTGGCAACCATGAGGGAAGAATGTCAACTTGGTGTTAATATGAGAGATTAAAATCAGTTAATGTTTGACTGTCCTCCTAACCAATGAGGTTTTCTAGTTTTCCCTCATTCCAACGCTGAATGGTGATTAGGGCCTACCAACGCAAGTCGTTCCTGAGGCGCAAATTCGGCCCGCGAAATAATAATATGCCACCCCTTCTCCCACACAAGCCTCAGACTTTCGGGCTAATCCTTGTGATTAGAATGAGGGGTAGAGATATTATTATTATTATTATTACAAATTTCGATATTATATTCCATAGATATACCTATTTAATTTATATTTTTAAGGTTTTGTTTTGAAAAAATATATTTTAATATCATAACCATCACAATTTTTTAGATGAAATAAAATAAGTACTTATTTAAAAAAAGAATAATATTTATTGATTATTTTATTGTATACTATTATTACTATTTAAGTGTATAATATAACTTCACTCTACCAAACAGTTTTATTAAATAATTTTGAGGACAACTTTTCCATGGGTGTATAAATTTATATTGTTTGTAAATGTTTTCAAAACTTTTAATAACCCTGTTTTGTAAAACAATATTTGAAATGAAATGAAATGAAACTGCAAACAATGATATAAAGTTTACAAAATCATTGTGAGGGATATTTAAATTACCAAATAAATCTAAATTGATATTTTAGATAGTTTTATAGTACCAAAATAAAGTCGATAGAATATTTAAGTAAAGTCTTTAGAATATTGTTCACAAACTTCACAATTATGTTTAGTGCGATATTTTTTTTATTAAATACTCTGCAAAATACCTTACAAAATTTTTTTCTAACGTGCTGTTTCTGCAATTCAGTTTTGCAATACAAACTGAGTAAGTTACTAAAATTAACGAAACTTAAGGCACTATAATTAACTAAAACTAGATAAAATGTCTTATTAAACGCAATGCGTAAGAAACAATTCGCTGAGAATATACTAGCCCTCGAAACGCTACAGCACAGGCCATTTTAGGATAGAATCTTAGGTTAACCGAGTATCAAGGTTACGAGAAGGAATAGAGCACGCAATAGATAGGTTTCTTGTTATTTATTTGTTCCTGTGCTGATACTCCTTTTTGATTTTTGCAAAACTTAAAGGTAATAGTTTCACAGATTTCATTAGACATTCATTAAATTAAATTTCAAACTTCAAATAGATTTGGCCCTGGATAATAATTTCACTTTTGCTTACCATTTGCAATTTCAGTGTCGTTCAGTATATCCTAAATTGTAACTGTGAATAAACATTTTGTTTAGCGTACCTGCTACCACTTTATCTAGACAGCTTAAAAGACATTTCATACTATGTTTTATTAAACAATTAACAATTGTTATGAGATATAAGTATTACAGTTATACATGCAGTGCACGTGTAATGTCTGCCCCCCCCCTTGCTAACTTTTGAACTAATTGGGTTATAGGGACTCCGGACAAAATACAGGGTGAATTTTGAAAATGTATTATTTTTTATGATAAATTCATATTCCTAGAATGAAAGATGCACAGGCGCTGTCAAATAAAATATTTTAAATGATAAAGGTGATAAATGATAAAGCAGTCAAATTTAACAGTTTACTAAAAACAATATTTTAATAGGATTGCCTGGTAGATTTTGTTTAAAATGAGCACCTTGAACCTCCTGACAGTAAAAGAACCTATCAGATTTAACCTAGCGGACGTTGAGAAATGTTTGCCTGGGGATAGATGCACATTCACTGTTGATTTTCTGCCGCAAATCCAAAAGATTGGTTGGATAAAGAACATCTTAGATTTAAAGTAACCCCTTAGAAAATATCCAATGGACTGAAATCCGGTGAACGAGTAGGCCAGTCAAGAGGTCTTCGACATCTAATCCATCTATTAGGATAAAAGTTATCAAGAAAATTATTGACTTCCCTAAAATAATGTGGTGACGCATTGGCCTGTTGATACGTTATATTAAACTTTTGAACCTCAAGGACGTTATTCTAGGAAATTACATCTAGGGCCTTTCTTCATTGAAGAAAATTTGGCAGGGCATGTATACCTTGACTTATCAACGTATCAATAGGACGGTGCGCCACCACATTATTTTACGGAATGGATTTATGGATCATCGTCTGGATTTATGAATTTATCGTCAAAAAATAACACATTTTACATGATTCACCCTATATTTTGTCCGAAGTCCCTAATCCAATTAATTCAAAAGTTAGCAAGGAGGGGGCGGACTTTAGACCCGTACTGTATATTCATTTGAAATAGGAGTTAAGAATCCTGGAAAAGCTGATAAATTTGAAACCTGTGGATACTGGGAAGCAACTGTGAGTTTTGCTAAGATCAAGAATTAAAGAGCTAAATAAAAAAATGAGTTCAAGTGTTACTATTATGAGATCCGATTTGAGGATCTCTCAATAAAATAAAATAAATCCATTTAGTAAAGATTCAATTTAATTCACATTAAAGGAAAATAAAAAAAAACTTAATTACTACTTACAATAACTAAATACTTATTTAGCTTGTTTGATTATCCTATCACATAACTGAGCTGGCCGTCGTTTATTGAATTGCTTAGGTATGGACCTGTAAATAAGAAAGAAACAACGTCTGAGCAAAAGAATTTGCCTACATAAATGAATTTGTCTCATTATGACATCCTTGTCATTATGACATCCTGTATTATTTCACATTTATTTAATACTTGTTAATTTTTAATTTTACTGATTACAACTAATAGTGGCGAAGAATACTGAACGACAGTATTTGGGCATGAACGGCAATGCCTAATATTCCGAACGACAGGAATATGGTATGACACTGAACAACAGCGTCTTGGGGACACGAACGACTGTGTCTATAATATCTGAACGACAGAAATACCACATTATAATCAGTAATTAGATGCTTATTAAAATCTCTCTAAATTACTAAATAATTATGCAAGTGCAAAGGTAAATTCGTTTTGCCCGTGAGCAGACTCACCTAAATTGTAACACCGTAAATCACTACCAAAAGTCACAATAGTTTCAAGCCACTCTAGATAACCAACTCCAAATAAAAATAAAACGTAATATTCCTTCACCCGCTTTGAGCTCAAGACATACTTATCTTAATATTGTTAATATAAACAACCACCGAAAGCTGACTCGTTTTGTTTTGGCTATAGTGTGACTATTTCCTTTTAGAGTTAGGTACCTATTTAATTTTTATGAAAGAATGTTCGTTTAAAAAAATAATTCTTACACTATTTAAGTAGCGAATCAAGGAATATCCCAATTCCTTTCCCCAATTGTATTATTTAAAAAAATTATGTGATATCTATAAAAATAAACAGCTAGAATTATTATATCTTATGGAACTTATTAGGTTATCAATATTTTCTGCAGCTTTTGCATTTTTGCACCTTTCACCTTCATCAATATATCCCTCAATATTTTATATCCAATATATTTGCACACAACGAATACAAAACCAACGGAAGCGTAAACAACTAAACCAAGTATCAGCAGTCACGATTCAAGAACCAAAACAGCCTCAATTGAAAACCAGGAATAAAATGAACATAAATAGGATTCAGGGAATCAATAGGCAACGTTTTTTCTGCGTTTTTGGAATACAATCAACCAGAGTAGGTATTGTAGCTACTCTAAATTTCAATAAAAATGAAAAAAATTGTTTTCATGTTATTATTATTAAAAATACGAGTGTTACAATTTACGGGCAGTCTTTGCGCCATCTAACTGTACTAATGGAAAGTTATAATAAACCGTGCTGTCGTTAAATAAATGCAGATTTATCTTCCATAAACATATTCTCAAATTCGAAGACGCAATAGAGAAAAGGACATTCTATATGCCTTTCTTAATATGTGTGATTGTGATTATTCACTTTATCGGTAACTGTTAAATTATAAGTATTAAGAAAATTAATGTGAAAGGATGAATAATTGTTATTCCTCCTACGTTTTCGAAATTAAAATAACATGGACTTTTATAGACACATATATTTTTTATTTTTATGCAATACTTACCTGATGAATTGATTATTCAGTATTTGTTAAGTATGTTAGAACAGGTGTATTATTTTCAGGTGTATCTCTCATACATTTTAGAATATTCATGTTGAAATAAGGAATTGTCCTAGAAGTAATAAAAGTTTTACAAGCAAAATACCTTTCAAGACTATAACGATCCTAGGCAATAAATTTTATTACGTTCTACACCCTTCAGAGTTTATTAGTATATCATTACATTTTTTATAATAGTTATAAAAATATATATTACCTTTCACTTTATTTTATTCTTTATATATACTCATAGGGTGAAAATATTATTGCTTATGTTTTTTTATGTTGTTTTCTTTTCAGTTAGTTTTATTACTTACTTATTGAATACAAATCAAATAGTTTTTAGGGGTTTTGCCATTGTGTAGAATTTTTTGCCGAAAAAAAATGTTCATGGGTCATGGGATTGTAAGATATTAAAATTCAACAATATTGTGCCATCGATATCATCATCCTTCTACCAAACACAATTTCGGTGATATTTTTTTGGTATTTTATCAAATTTGCTTTCTCATTTCTTGTTTTAGTAAATATTTCTCCAAAAAATCGCCATATTTTAAAGTTTTAAAAAGTTACAGCATGTTAGTTCGGAACTCGTAGAGCATTTTCAGAAAAGTTATATCATTAAATTCTATATAACAAGGTAGGTAGGTTTAGGTACCATAGGGTCTCGAAAGGTTTCGTAGGTAGGTTTTTGAAAGGCTTACTTAAGCTCAAACTTTTATAAAATAAATTATTTTATAACTTCACTGAAACTAAGGATCTGGATACTCAATGCAGTGTTTATGAGAAAATTTAATATATTAGTAACATACACAAATACCAATTAATAGTACATTAAATCTGACGCATATTAATGAATATGATATCACTGAAGCCATAAAGAAACTGAAATCAAATTTCACAATGGGGCCAGACTTTATTCCTGCATTGTTAATAAAGGATTGTGCTGCAGTCTTGGCGGGACCCTTGGCTACTATTTTCAATTTAATTTTAAAAACCGAAACCTTTCCTGATATCTGGAAAACATCAAGAATTCGCCCAATTTATAAAAACGGAGATAGGCATGATATATCTAATTATCGAGCTATATCTATTATTTGCAATTTTAGTAAGATTTTGGAAATTATTGTTCATGGCCACTTATACGGACATGTTAGTCAAGCCCTAAACACAAATCAACACGGTTTTGTGAGAGGGAGATCAACATCAACTAATCTTGTGTGTATTACGGATTATATCTGTAAGTCTTTGGATAATCAGGGACAAGTTGATGTAATTTATACAGATTTTGCCAAAGCCTTTGATCGGTTAGATCACGGAATATTATTACGTAAGCTGGATGTGTATGGGATTTCAACAAAATTTTTGTCCCTAATTGAGTCTTATTTAAAACACAGGACTCAATTTGTACAGTATCGAGGGTTTAGATCTGAAAACATAAACGTCCTGTCCGGCGTCCCGCAGGGATCAATTTTGGGGCCCTTATTATTTAGTATATTTATTAATAACATTGCGAGTGATATTTCAGTTAACCATCTGCTTTACGCAGACGACATGAAAATTTACGTTGAAATTAAAACGCTACATGACTGTATCCGCCTCCAGCATGCTTTGTCCACGATTAATGGTTGGTGTATCGAAAATAATCTTCCTCTTAATATCAATAAATGTAATGTTATGTCATTTTCCAGGAAAAATGAACCTCTAATTTATGATTATCAAATAAACAACCAAACCCTGGCTCGCCCCGACTATATAAAGGATTTAGGGTTTTTTTTTTGATAAAAAATTTTCCTTTAACGAACATGTAAACAAAATTTCATCATCAGCCTATAAGAGTCTGGGTTTCATTATTAGAAATAGTAAAGGTTTTGCCGACCCTAATACATTAATGCTGCTTTTTAACACATTTGTAAGACCTCGTTTAGAATATGCCTCGGTTGTTTGGTGCCCGCATACTATGGCCAATAAGAACAATTTAGAAATTATTCAACAAAAATTTTTGAAATATATGTACTTTAGAGCGGAGGGTGTTTATCCATATCTTGGATTTCCGCAGGATATCCTTTTAGATACATTTAACTGTAAGTCACTGGAAAATCGTAGATTCATCCAGTCTTTAATATTTTTGTATAAAATCATTAATTTTAAAATTGATAGTCCAAACATTCTGGAACGGATAATGTTTCAAATACCACGAGCAAATAGTCGTTTTTCTCAGCCAATGTATCTGGAAATCCCTCGCACCAACCTACTAAAACGCTCGCCTATTTATGCTATGTGTAGTAATTACAATAGTGTTGATGACAAAATAGATTTATTTTCCTGTAGCATTAGGGATATTAAAATATTATAGAAATAAATATGTTTACCACTCGCGGTTATTCATATGATTGTTTTTTTGTGTTTTTTAACTGTTTTTGGTCACTGTATTCCATTTTTTTTTCCATTTTTTTTTTTTATTAGATGTTTATATAGTCATTATTGTTTTTCACATGTTTTGTACTTCATATGTATATAAATTTACTGAATAGTCTTTTTCCCATTCATTAATTGGATTCTGTCTGTTGAATGGTGTATTACCAATAAATAAATAAATAAATAAATAAACATATTTATTGTTTTATATTGAACAAAATAGATGGACTTTCTATTTATGACTAATTTTTTATATTATCATTTTATTAGGCATTTAAAATAGATACACATAGAGGATCAAATCTTATTTGGGTATGTTAATAAAAAAAATATGCCTGACCAATACCTACAGCTCTGCTACTCTTATTAATTTAAAAATCCCAAACTAGGTCATGATCAGTGTTATAATTGTTTAAGGACTAAACTGTAATACCAGTAGTATCATTCTAAAAATAGTATGAAATAATTTGGCCCTGAATTGGTTCGAATTATTTTTGTTAATATGGAGTCATGAAGTTAACATTGACCATCACAGATTTACCTCGGTTAATGTTATAACAATATATCATTGCAATAAGTGTTATGCCTGCGGATATGAAAACGCATTTTAATATATATTTGTGGCAGAAAAAAAATAGGTTCCGAATGTGTGCTATAGTTTTGTTGTTTTGCAACGGAAAGTCTACAATTTATAGTCTAAGTTTATTAGTCTACGGTTAGTAAGTGTAGTTGCTACTAGTATAGGAAGACTAATAAATCTAGACGTTTATGTATTGGTGATTCAAATTACCGATGAGGGCGTTGCAAATTGTAAACCAATATGGAGGAAGAAGAGTAAAAATTTTGCATTTCATATCACATCATCTAGCAATTTAGCATTCAACTGCCATAAATATAGTGACTTCATGTGCTAGTTAGGGTGAAATAAAGGATAAAAAGAGTGGTAAAAGCAGTCATACGTCCCATAAGTGCTTCTTTGCTAAATATATGAATTTTTTGGGTTGAAACAGGTACTCTACTTTTTGTTTACTTACATTTTGGGCTAAAATAAGTGTGATCAACTATATGGTGATATCAAATTAGTGCTTGTTTTTTGTTAAATAATTAAAATATATTCTGTTTTTATAAGACTAATAATAGAAAAGTACAGACAAACTACAACAAAGTGGTTATGTTGTGTAAATAAACGTGTTCCCTTTTATTAAATTGTTACATGCCTTTTGGAGAAATGTATGAGAAACAGTTTCTTATACTAGGGCCAAACTTCTACCTATCTTCTATATTAAACACTTCTATTGACACATTTTGTGGAATGACACCCATAAACACGGCAGTTTGTGTTGTGCTGATTTCTTTTGAATGCCATTTTAAAATGTAAAAATAAAGATGTACAAATACTAACCACGTCGTTTTTAACTTTGTAATACCAAAAAATCACAAACACCACTAAATTGTTACGTTAAACAAACCCAAATACGTGTTATTTATCATTATATCAGCAATAACCCTCCAAAAATTACCTTTTAAGTAGGTTCAAATATTTTCATGCAGATGGCGCATTCATTTTTTGGAATCGCCAATAGTATCACAACCAAACATCAAAGGTGGCGATCAGACATCGTACATATTACACGGTGTTCCACCGGGAAGGGCCGCAATTGATATATGGAAAAGTACGTTCAGGGTGATTTTGAAAATTCGGTTATTTACAAAGGTCAGTGGGGCCTACCTTTTTAAAATATTTTTACGGTTCTGGCACTTCCGGTATAACCGGATGTCGACACCAACTTTCTTATTTTAAATGGAACACCCTACATATTATATCATTTTCGGATTCTACGTAAAATTATAAACATATTTCATGTAGGATGTCCTATACTTATCTTCAACTGTTTTTGAAATATTGATAGGTGAATATTGACATTATGCAACTTTGATACCCTGTAAAATCTAAACGGTTTGAGATCAAGCAAAACGGTTTGCACATTCTTAACTTCATAAGCTATCGTTTTACACTAATTTCAGATTTAGCCAAAAATTAAAAATTTTCGATAAATTTAATCTCTTGGTTATATTTATAGTACTTAGTCCATTTAAAAAAGTAACCTTGGAGCTGCTTCTATGTAGACATCCTGAATATTTAAAAATATTTTTAAAATGTGCACCTGTTGACACTGTATCTCACTCCTATGAAAGAATTTTTTTCAGTACCTTGAACTGTTCATTGAACTTTACCGCACTAATGAGCAACCCTGTATAACTCTGTCTGAGGAAATGCTCTTTGACCTTAACATTTAGTTTTATCTATTTTGAGTAAACAGTGCATCTCTTGAAAACATTTACAGGCGAAATATCTGAAATACCAACATTTGTGCGGTTCGTAGCAACGGAGCTGACAAATATTTGCCAACTGGTTGCCAAGTGGCTGCATTAATGGCTAATATTTGTGCATTAATATTGTAGAGTGGTGGTGCTCTGAGGGATGCGAACTACTGAATTAATGTTTTTCAAACAGCATCAGTTTGATGTTGAATATTACTTGATATATGAAATATACCTGTATAGGAGCTATTCAAAACTTGGTTGCAGCACAAATTCTTATTCATTAAAGAAGTGAATAAATATCAGTTAATTTAATTAATGTGACAGTACTGGATGTTACAAAGTTGGGTTTGACCTAATTTCTAATTCGGTCAATTGGTTTTGGTGCTCAATATGAAAATCGTTTGACGTACCAGCGTCAAACGTGAACCTGAAAAAATTCCCAAATTCGTGAACCTGAAATTTGCAAAATTTGTAGAGGCAATATTTGTTTTCTGTCTTGGAACTGCTCTCATTATATAAAAGTATTAAAATGTAGTGTCATTCAAGGAAGGACACAAACGCACTAGTCTGACAAGACGCATGCAAGAGCTTAGTAGAACTTCAAATCCAATACAAGTACATCCTGGTTAAGTAGTAACATATATTGCTTCTGGAATATTGGAGTTTTCTACAATACAAACAGGATAAAAGGTTTATATAAGAACGGTTGCCCAAATTCACGGAACACCTATCACGACGCTAGAATAGCAAAACCATCGCGATTATAGGCTTGTAGGATCAAAGGATACATTCGGATTTATTGGAAGGATATTGTAGGATTAATACATTTAAAATAGTAGGGAATTATCGAAGGAAACAACATCCAGATTTTGACAATGAGAACCGGTACGTGAAATCTGTATGTGGTAAATACAGAAAAATACGTAGTAAATAAAAACAATAAGCCAATAGTTAGTGAACTTTAATATATAGGACTAAGCTAGATACATTACTCAAAAAAATGTTTATATTGAAGTGGGGAAGCTCATTTCGCTAGCTACCTACTTCTTTCCAATCTTGAATCTATATACGGGGTTTGAAACTTTAAACCCCGTTTTCACAATACCTGATTAGCGTTGCTTAACCAATAATTAACTAGCTATAAGTTTAGAATGTACATAATTGTATATAAAATGTTAAAGAAATTTACAACCTAAATTTACAGTGAGTAAACCAAGATGATTTAATTACGTTGTGATAATATATTGTGCAAAAATAGACTCAAGAAAATAGATGGTGTCATGATGAACCTGATGGTAGGAAGATTATTGGTCTTACAGTACTTCAAGTGGCACAGTTTGTGTATCAGAGCTGAGATAGGAAATAACAATTCGTCTAAAACGCCCCTTTCACGAAGAGACCAACTCCGCCATCTGCGGCGATACAGGGTCTTAGAGACATATCTCAATGTGAATGGTGTTGTATCAGCTAGTATCAGGCATCGCAGAGACGGTATCATTGAGACCGACTTGCAGATGCATGCGGCGCAACAGATCTCACCATGTTTCGTCGTGAGTGAAAGGGTATCACCGCATAGCGCCATGCTTAGTAACTAGTTTTGTTTAGTTTTCTAAAGTGCGAACCAGAATTAAGCAAAGTGCAATGACCGGAAAAAGAGTAGATCTGTGTTGTCACATTTATTTCCCTATTGTACTTTATTTACTTAATAATATCAAGGCATTTCCGAATATGTGGCAACTCGTAAAGTTGACGACAAGCTGTTCATCCTTATTTAACATACATATTCTTGCATTTACGCTTTCTTTTCTCTGAGCTTTAACGACGTTGATTGGTCGAATCAGGAACCAATAAGCGACTGCGCTCGAGGTAGTAGGGAAACAGTGGCGGGATGTTGGGTTATTTCGCGCGCGTTTCTTAACGGTAAAAATTTGTGGTAAAATTATCAGTGTATTTATTCTTTGTGTCAGTGTTTATACTTATTTGTAATTTATTATATATTTATTTATTATACTTATTTGTGTGTGTGCGTGTGCGTTCGTTGTCTACTACTTGAGACCGTTTCAATAGATACATACATATCTCGCCGCGATGCGTCAAGATATGGGGCGATGGCTATTTTTTATGTTATATACTATGACTAACTGGCAAGCGATTGGGGGCATCCGGTATGCATTTATACATTCCGTACATCTATTTGGCACCCAGTGTAATTTCATTGGTCAGATTCAAATTTAAGACCAATCAGAGTTCGAGTGCGAAATGTAAATCGGTGCCAAACGCATATACAGAATGTAACACTTTGAGTTCAAATGGATATACAGAATGTAACAGTTTGAGTTGGAAAAAAACAGCACGAGGCATGGCTGGAGTGTGTTTTGCTTTAGCACAGGTTTTTCAATCAGTTTTTCATCGTCATGGATAATGCTATAAATTTACCATCTCACTATAGATATTTTGAAATAGGGCCAGGAAAATATAGGGCAAATTTATTAAATGAGAGTGACGCAAACAGTGGATGGAAGAATACGTTTCTTTAACAAATACCAATTGGAGAATATTTAAGTCCAAAACTAACACGCCACATTACATATACAGGTAAATATATCATTCTGTTATTATTGCATTAGATATTATTATTATTGCTAGTGTTTTTAAGTATTCCATAAGTGCGATTTTGCTATAACGTTGTCCCTACAAATGCCGATAATAATAATAAAGAGGAAGGAAAACTTTTAGGTGTAACTGAAATGACCACAGGTGCTGAGGATTCCATTAATTTTCAGAATGTCGTCGATCTATTACTCTCCAAAAATAGCACTTCAACCGTCAAAATGTTTTGCCAACGCTTAAAGCAAGTGAAGACAAGTACAGCTTGGGAAACTTTTTTGTTCACTCCTGGGAGTTCATGTGCCCAGCGCTACAGGCAAAACTCCCGCATCAAAGTTCAGCCTACAGCGGTTATAAGAAGGAAAGTCGGCATAACAAGGGGCAGCAAGAAAAGGCCCTTGGGCATCCAACAAGTGGAGAACCTACCAAGAAAAGACTTAAAAAGATGCATAATCTGTCACATAATGTAAAAAGTACTCAGCCAAACATGGGTGGTTGCACTAAATATTATATCACATAATATATTATCTGTTTTCTTGTGCTTTTATTTTATACAATAAACATATTCTCACTTTCGGTTTTCTTGCATATTTTCCTTAACCAGGAGCGCGAAGTGCCCCTAAACTTGGAAAAACATACTGTTTTTGGCGTTTTTTGCTATTCTATACACTGTTACATTCTGTATGCGCGTTTAGCACCGGTTTACATTGCGTACACACATTTAGCACTCGAATTCTGATTGGTCTTTAATTCGAATCTGACCAATGAAATTGCGCTGGGTGCCAAATAGATGTACGGAATGTATAAATGCATCCGGTATATGTATGAAGATTTAAAGAGAAATGCCCAGAAAGCTATAATGATTGTATTTGAAGTATTTGTAATGATATGTCAATTTCTGCATCATTTTCACCAGTCTTGAGAGTATGCATATATTGGAATATCCATTAATAATCCGTATAAAAATCAAAAAACTTTTTATTAGTCCAATGACTTCGAGACAGAAAAAACGGTTATATCATAATATTCGCATCTTAAATTTTAGTACATATTTAAAAACTAAAAGAAATTAAAGGAAGCCCTGATAGCATCTCAATAAAATTAATACATGTATCAAAGCTTATATATCCCGGTGTGATATTTACAACAGACGAACTCATAAAAACCTATATGGAGTATATCATTTTAATTAACCATATAAATAACAGTAATTATTTCTGAAAACAGATAACCTTTTTTTCGGAATTATTCCATTACTTGTGCATTTTGAATTTTGATTATGGTCAGCTATCTTGTGATGTACTATGAATAATAAAGTTTTTAGTGCTATAGCAAACCATACATGCATATCAAATAGGTATATCCAAGTCATTAGATCCTTACGCAACACTTACTCCTCTGAATATGTTAATTTCTTCTTTTCGGCGATTTTACACACCAATGATTTCATATGTTTTAGGTAATACCATTATTCTGTTTTTCACTTGATCATACGGTATTTATGAATGTAATATTAATTGTTGATTTATTTCTAAATGATAAAAAAATGGAAAACATATATTGCATACAAAATTGGTCAATGATGTGTTATTCAATACTCTAAACCATTTAGTTCTTATGTAGATTTGTACAAATGTAGGTCATCTTATGTTGAGCTTTTAAGCATTTAGGAATAACTTAAAGTATGTATTAGTGATTTATTGAAAAATGCAGTGTTATTTAACGATCATACGAACTAATTAAAACATAAACAAGATATTTATACTTGATAGTTCCGACGTAATTTGATACCATTCATAATAAGTATTTAAGCAATTATTACTTTCTGCTGATTTGTTTTTTAACAAAAGCCAATGTGGAACAGACTAGTAAAAAGTATGTTAGGTATATTTTATTATTATAAAATAGATATACAGTATGTACGAACTGATTTTTCTTGCATAAATAGGAATAACCTAGATAACTTAATGTCGATGGTTACTGTCTGCAATTTTAGCTGTCGTCAAAATAGATTAAGAGACAGTAGAATACTTTAAAGAGAAATTAGTTGTATTATTTGAACATATTGAGCAGTTTTTAAAATTGATGTAATCAACATTATTTAACGTTTTATTAGTATTAAAACGTTTGGTTATAGAGTTATCAACTTCTGCTTTGATATGAGAAATTGAACACTTGTGGTGAAACGAAACTTGTAAAATATAGTGTAAAAAAAATTGCATTAAACCCTTTGGTTTAAGGAGTGCCAATTGGGCCAAGAGAATAAAAAAATACTATAAGCATAGGTATATCTGAAAAAGGACCTCTAAATCTGCATCTAAAAATATCTTTTAGCCAACAAGGTTTATATAGACACCTTTACTGGGTATTCCAAAAAGCATAATGTGTTAAAAAGGAGATATCGATATGTTAATAGTGGTGCGGAACACACAGTACTGCCCTCTTTTGGCCTTTGCTACTATCCGTCTGATAATAATTATTGTCTAATTGACAGACAGATATCGACCTGCTTTTCCGCAAATGCTATTGCAGTAGTAACATCTATTATCTTTGAGGAAGATAATCCTACTTATTTCTTTGAAGGAGATGCCGAAAACAACTACTTCACGGCCAATGTGCCCCGACTGGCATTGCATTATTCCGGGAGTCGCCACAACCTTCATCAAGACCAATCAGCATACACTGACCAGTTTCGCACTTATTCTATGCTCATCAGAGTGCCATAAGTAGCAGACTCCATGACCAAAAAGGGGCACTACTATGTGTTTCTTACCACTACTGAGACACCAGATGCTTTTTAGGCAATCATGTCGCAGCTTCGTTAATCGTGTCCGGTTTTGGTATCGAAGCCCAGCACGTTTGTGATCCCGAGTAACTGATATTCTTTAATCTTTGAATAACATAGCTGGTCTATCTCTAGTTTCATGGACACTCTATATTGATATCATTAACTAAAAAATGTAATATCGCTATGTAACTCGCAAACAAAATACTTAACCGTTTCTGACTTGGCAGCAAAAATTGTCTTTAAGTCGATACCCTGGTTTCCCATTGAAAATAAGATAGTACATTTAAACATAAATTACATATTATTATCGTATTTTTCTCCATCCATTTGTCTCACAGTTATTGTGTGACATAAATTAGGATCGAAAAAGGATTGTTTGTTGTACAATGTTAATTATTATGCTAATACTGATCAGCATAGGCTTTTGTTTGTTTAGTTGGTGATAAGAGAAGGAATCACACATATGGGCATATAAATAAAACCTTTAAGGTGTGGACCCGGTTCTTGTTTTACATATCACACACCCTTTTTTATAATTTATTCACTATAAGTTTAGGGGCTTGTTTTATGCATTAGATACGACCACGCATTGTAAGTTTTTGTTCGTCTAGGTCAGTAATAATGCCCGATGTTAGCCCTAGGCTAGTATAATGAAAGTGAAATCGTTACATGAATTAAATTATAGAAGACCAGTTATTTATATCGTACCCTGATAGTTTTTTTAGGGATGTTGTCTGTTAAGCCAGTGGCTCGCAAAGTATGTGACTATAACTTGATTATTTCGATATACTCATGTCAATTTGAGATACTCACTGGTAATCGAATATTGGTTAGAAAATCTTCCTGTATGCATTTTTTAAGGTAACCGTAGGTACCGTTTTTTATTACCGCTATTCTGTACTAAATGTGGATAGAAATGAAATTTATGGATTTTAAAAAGAAAAAATTGGATTAGGGAGGAAAAAGGACAAAGGAATTTGGGTCGTAGTTCCCAAGAGGCACAGACAAGACAAGACAAGGTTACAGAGGTGGTGAGAAACACACCGTAGTGCTCTCTTTAGGTCTGCTATTATCTGTCTGACAATTATTGTCAGACAGAGGTGGTGAGAAACACACCGTAGTGCCCTCTTTACGTCTTTGTTACTATCTGTCTAACAATTATTGTCAGACAGATAGTAGCAATAATAAACAGCTTAAGTAAACAAGGTTACAGAGTCGTGCTTCTCTTCAGAGTAGTTAAGTTAGGAAAAAAATATGCAGAGTGCGGAGAGGTAAATGCGGAGTGCATGACCACATTGCAGCGATTGGGCCAACAGGGACCCAGTTACATACATCGGCATTTCGGAGTTTAGGCATGTTCCTCATCAGATCAGTGTACTGTAACTGAAGAAAAGGATCTAAGATAGTATAAACGTTTAAAAGAACTTTGGATCTATATACAGAACTTTCCTTACGCAGTCAGCATAAGGAATTCTTCTGCACGGCTTTTTTCACATAATAAAACTCTTCAATCTTCGTGTATCTAAAAAAAAAATAAACCCTATTCAACAGCTTTAATCCACGCTATTCTCGGAAGTTTCAGTATTATTAATTAACGATAACTTCACCTTCAGTTGATGCATCTGGTATTAAGGTTGTTTTTCCGTCAAATGTCATATATGTCATCATACTGTACATTCCCCCTTCTACCAGCATTGAAATATACGAAGCAATTTTTAATTGTTTAACAAACATTCTTTTTTTGAATGAAGAGGATAAATTAGTTTTTCTAGGGGACTTTAATATATCAGACTATATAAACCATTTTTATAATAGCCAATACACAAACAGGCGCTTAACCTCATTGATAAATTTCTGTGAATTTATGAATTTAAGTCAACATAACGAAATTCTAAACTGCAATGATCGCTTGCTTGACTTAATCCTGAGTAATCTTAACATCAATGTTTACAAATCTGATAACTATTTACTGCCCGAAGATGAATGTCATCCTGCTCTTGATTTCACGATTGATATAAGTTCTCCCAAATGTAAATTTCCTGATAACTTTGACACTCGCTACAACTTCAAAAGAGCGAATTTTGAAAATTTATATAAAGATTTGTGTAATTTAGATTGGACTTTCCTATCCTCTTTTGAAAATGTGAATGAAGCATGTACTTATTTGTACAATAGTTTAGATTCAGTTTTTTCCATAAACGTTCCAAAGACGGCCCTTATAAGTAAATCTTATCCTCCTTGGTATAGTCGCAGAATAATAAAAGATATTAAACAGAAAACCGCCTTTTGGCGTTCATATAAAGTAACAGGGAGTAACGATGCTTACGAACAATTCAAAACATTAAGGAAAAAAATCAAAACAGATACTGCTCTTGCCCACAAAAATTACTTACAACACATAGAGTTTCAAATTAAATCCAATCCAAACAGGTTCTGGTCGCACATCAATACATTAAAAAATAATACTTCGATCCCCAGTATAATGTCCCATAACAATAATGTTATGACTGATCCACAAGAAATTCTAAATAGTTTTGCAACGTTTTTTCAATCATCCTTTATCACCAATTTTGGGAATGTTCAAAATGTTAATGTAAATAATTGTACTTCAGGGCTTTCCATTCCTAATATAAAAGAAGACGACGTGTTGAAGGCGCTTAAAAGAATCAAGCCAAAATTAACCTCTGGTCCTGATGGAATACGTGCCTTTCTCTTAAAAGATTGCGCCGTTTTGTTTGCTGCACCTTTATCTATTATTTTTAACTTATCACTTCGATCCGGCATTTTCCCATCATTTTGGAAGCAATCTAGAATATGTCCCATTTACAAGAAAGGAGATAAATCCGCCATTGAGAATTATAGGCCTATTGCTATCCTATGCAATTTTAGTAAAGTGTTTGAGAGCGTTCTTTATGATATTATATTTTTCCATGTTAAATCGCAATTGTCTTTTAGTCAACACGGTTTCTTATCTGGCAGATCCACTGTAACGAATCTTGCAAGCATAACCCAAGTTGTTGCTGAATCCCTTGATTGTGGAGGACAAGTAGACGTTATATATACGGATTTTTCCAAAGCATTCGACAGTCTTGACCACAGTATCTTGCTTAATAAGTTGTGCAGTTTTGGACTCACCGATTCTTTCCTTAATTTCTTTTCATCCTACCTCTCCAATAGAAAACTCTACGTACTGTATCGTGGTTTCAAGTCTGTCGAAATAACAGCAACTTCCGGCGTGCCCCAAGGATCTGTGCTTGGGCCTTTATTGTTTGTAATGTTTATAAATGACATAAGCTGTAACCTGCATTGCTCTTCCCTACTATATGCAGATGACTGTAAGTTATTTGCAGTCATCAATAGCCTAGAGGACTGCCTAAATCTACAAATAGATATTGAGAGATTAAATGGTTGGTGTGCTGCTAATCATTTATTTCTTAATATTGACAAATGCAATTATGTATCTTTTACCAGGAAAATTAATTCTATCCACTTCAAATACAGGTTAAATGGTGTTGATCTGAAAAAACTCAATCAATTTAAAGATCTAGGGGTTATATTTGACAGCAAGTTAACCTTTGTACCACACATCAACGAAGTAGTGGCCAGTGCTTACAGGAACTTAGGTTTCATAATTAGGAATTCCAGAGAATTTGCAGATACTGCCACCTTGAAATTGCTTTTTAATAGTTTTGTTAGAGCAAAATTAGAATATGCATCTATTATTTGGAGTCCAGGTTATCAGCTACATAAATATAAATTAGAGGGAATACAAAGACGTTTTTGTAAATATCTTTGCCATAAAAATGATGGTTTTTATCCAACTAGAGGCACTCCTCAAGTTGACTTGCTGAAGAGGTTCAATATTTCTGACCTAGAATCCCGACGCAATTATTTATCAGTTGTTTTCTTGTACAAATTATTGAACAACCAAATTGATTGTCCTTTTTTGCTCAGTTACCTAAATCTGCACGCGCCATCCTTCCTTTCCCGTTCTAACACCACATTTTACTTACATACTCCACATACTAATTTATATGCTTCGTCCCCCCTACATTCAATGTGTTCAAAGTATGAATCTGTAAATGACAAATTTGATATCTTCTGCTGCAATATTAGTAAAATTAAACACGTTTTACTAAATGATAATTAATTGTTATCAGTACATATTATTGATTTATTGAATTGTCAATTGTTGTGTATTATTTATTTGCATATTACTTGTAACTAGTTAAGTGATTAGATGCTTAATCTTACATTTTCTATATTATGTATCTTATTATGTTATATGTTAATAATTATATGTAATGTTCCCTACCCTATTATTGGATTATTATCTGTCTGGGTAGCTGTAAAATAAAATAAAATAAAATAAATAAAAAAAATAACTATTTAATTAAATTTGATCAGATTTGTGCATTAATAAATAAAGGTAGAAAATTTAATCGTCAGGACCAATTCGCGATTGTAATCCTTTCAAAATTAAATTAATCTAATGCTTTTGGAATATTAATATAAGAAAAATTGGTTTGATTGACATTTTGACATTTACAAATTATTTACTGAAGACATTTTCAATGGAACGAACAGTATTCATCACATGATTAGAATCATCGCCAGATTAGTATCAGTGCGAAACTTATATATTAGATTATTCCTCTTAACATATAATGAATGCTGCTCTTTCTAGTGCAGGAACAACATGTCGTCCTCCAAATGAAATGTCCACCCATGAAAATGTCATCAGTAAATAATTTCCAATTGTAGTAACAGTGTGAAACCGATTTCTTGAAAGATATCAATATCTCAAAAAGAATTAAACGAGGTATAGATACTTCTTAAAAGAGGTAGAAGAAAGTAGAATCATAGAATTCAAATATGAAGTAAAAATGTACATGTTAGTAATGGTGAGAAACACACCGTAGTGCCCTCTTTGGGTCTCTGCTACTATCCGTTTGACATTTATTGTCAAACTGACAGACAGATAGCGCCCTGCTTTTCCGCAGGCGCCATTAGTGCAGAGTGACCTCTATTGTCTTTGAGGAAGATAATCTTACCTATTTATGGGAAGGAGATGCCGAAAACAACTACTCCACGGGCAATGTACCACGAATGGCATTGCATTACTTCGGCATCTCCTTACAATAAAAATTTACATGCCATTTAAAGTAACAAAGTTGACGTGAACTTCCAATATAGCTGAAAGTGTCTGTGCAATGAAAATACAAGGTTATCATAAAGTAAGGGATATATTTCAGCTTATTAAGTATTTTTAACAAATTAAGTTAATAACAATTGGATTTCTTATGTCCAACAGTGGTTAACGCATATGTTCGATATGTCGTCCATTTTGCTGCTGTACAATCACCAACCATTCCTCCAAATTGTACACAGCATTATTTAGCATTTCTGATTGAATTGCATAAATTTGCTCCCTAATAGTCTTTTAATTCTTCCAGTGTTGTTGGTCGTGTTCTAAACACCAAATTTTTTAAATTACCCCACAGCCAGTAATCCGCTGGATTAAGATCAGGCGATTTTGGAGGCCATAAATTTACAAAATGTGAACAATTCTCTAAATCGCAATGATTACGTTTGACAATTGTATCACCAGTTGACACCACAACTCTTTTCTTTTCAATATATACAGTAAAATCCAATTTAACTGTTCTTTTCTTGACCGTTAGAGATTTAACACAGATTGTTTTTCTTGGGTATATCGGTCACTTAATTACATATAAAAAAGTAACATTTTTTTATACATATATATATATTTCTGACGTTTCGGCTTTATTAGGCCATCTTCAGAGATTCTGCAGAAGATTACATTTTACATTATTTGTTTAATATTTTTTTGATATATTATACTTACATTTATAGAATGTTTCACTAACTAAACTAACAAAATTATAATAATTTTAAATTGTTTGAAACGATTATTGCGTTATTTTGCTGCATACATGTTGTTTGAGGGCCTTGACGCGACTGAGTTTTAAAGTGGTTTGGGTTCAGTTTTGTTTCCAAGCTGACAGATTTGCTGATAATATTCATATACATGCATTAGGTAGAGGTATAATTGAAACTTAAAAATAATATTTGTTCCGACATGTTAAATTACAAACTAAATTTACTTAATTTAGTATTTCTTGTGTGAGATGTAAAAATTTTTTTTTTTTTTTGTTTTTCCCCATAAATGATCTATTATTATTTGTATTTATTTTATTTATATTAATTAATAGGTATTATATTTAATAATGAATTATATTATATTATTAAATATAATACCTACTAATTAATATAAATAAAATAAATACAAATAATAATAGATCATTTATGGGGAAAAACAAAAAAAAAAAAAAAAATTTTTACATCTCACACAAGAAATACTAAATTAAGTAAATTTAGTTTGTAATTTAACATGTCGGAACAAATATTATTTTTAAGTTTCAATAAGCTATTTCATATAGCACATTTTTTCAATTTGATTCATAATCCGGCCTGAAAACTGTAAAAATGAAATGAGGTTATACAGACAATTTAAAGATAAAGATCTATTTAATCTATTTCCAGTGATTGCTTAAGATTTCATTCATTTCAGAGAATTGTGGTTTCTTTGAATTAACTTTTTATTTTATGTATACTTGTTTGTTCATCATTTATACTTCCTACTTTTATAATGCAACTTTGTTTATTGAAATCTGAGTATTAATAAAATAAACAAAGCATTAATCAAATGAATTCAGTAGGTAATTCAAAAGGGTATACATGTGAAAATTAAATAATTTAATACCAAAAAAGTTATAGCTTATTTATTAGTTATTACAAACTAATAACAGATTATATAAATAGACACCTTCTTATAAAGTGGTTTTTGTTACACTTTCTAAGTAAATATAATACACAGTATTACAGTCAAGTATTAATGAAAGTAAGTTAATGAAAACGAACTACCTACATTCTATAAATCCATCACAACTAATAGATGATTTCACACAACATACATGATACACGCATACGTGAAGTGAGCAGCTATTTAAGAGCCATTACAACAATAACACTCTACTTTCGCTTTTGTTTCAAATTACGGTCTTGATACTGAAGAAAGTCCAAATGGGCTGGGTAGATGAAAACATGACACAAAATTGCAATGATCTGAATCATCATGGAGTATCTTCAATGTATGCCATATTGCTGCACAGTTACAACGGAATACTTAATTGTAGGAATTTTAGGAATGCCCAGATTTCTTATAAGAATTTTCTTGGAAACGATTTTTTAATTTCAACTGTACAGGGTGATTCACTTAGAATTGACTTTGTCTTATCTAAAGTTATGGAAAAAATACGAACAAGAAGTTTAATGAATATAATTCATTAAACAATTTTTGAGAAACATCACCTGTAAAAGTAATAAAAAATGGAGGAGTGTAACCTCTGTGCAAGGCATATTCGTAAAGAATATCTCTAAGACCAGATAAATAATTTAAAACATTAATATTAATAATAATAATACATAATGAATGTAGTTCTTCAATAAATTCACTGAAGGTTATACTACTGGTAAAGTTTTCCTAATTTAGTCAGTATTCCATTGATTGTATTGTGCAATCTGGTGTCTTAGGACGAATTTCAAAAGTTTCATTTGATAATATGTGAAATTCTTACTTCGGATCCTATTGTCATCTTTTCTTATTATGCCTTTACTTATCACTTGTGTGTTATGATTATGTTATTTTACCTCTTACACACGATATGTAATAACTAGTAGTGGTCTGAATATGGAACCTTGTAGAACACCAAGATGAAAAGTGAATAGGGAAGTTCCACTTAGCAAAAGATCATTAATTATTTACTTTGCATAATGCATACCCACAAAAACTGTTTGATAAGGTTGGTTATGGGAAAAACGCGGAGATCAAATAAAAAATCCCACGCTATGATATGGTATTCTCAAGCTAGCCAGAGTGGTTTCTAAAAATTTATGACAAAAAGCGTACTGCTTGAATGTTTAATTTGATTACGTAACAAGTTACAGTTACTGGATATTAATTTAAAAGTAAAAACAAGTTTTCATAGTGCTCTCTTTTTATTCGCAATAGAAAGTAGAAAATATATTTTTGGAAATTAACTCTCTTTTAAACATTTACACCCATATTAATAATAATCACAATAACATGAAGTTAACTAATGACAACTAACCGTATTCTTAAATCAATCTAAGTAGTTCATATTAATAATTAAATATTTATAGACAAATAACTAACAGCATGCTAAATAAGAAATTAATGTGACAACATCTCATTCTATACATAGAGCTAATTTCACTGCAATAAATCTAACCTGCATTCTGCCTGCATTTACAAACATTTACGCAAAGTGACAACTGACAAGACTGACAAGTGTCTTGTGTCAAGACTGTTTTGTGTTAAAAAGCAATCAATGGCGGATTTAGCTTTTCACCATGGGGGAGTATCTCAAAGAATCATATTTTTAAAAAATGTTGTGAAATTAGAAATTATCTGTGTATTTAGATAGGTACGTTTTTCTTTGGACAAACATGAAATAGCAAATAGAAGTGTTTAATAAAATATCCTTAAGTGAAATACGTTTATATTTTTTTTAACTAATTACGTTTTTGCTTTTTGCTAATGTAAAATTTGAATTCATGGTAAATCCGCCCTTGATAAGCATTAACTTTGCCTTTTATAATAGAGAGATTCGTAGCCCACGTTAACTCGGGGGTTACAGGAGATTTAGAACACCTTAAATTTTTACCTTATCGTTATCGCAATCGTTATACTGAGCACGCGCAGTGCCAAAAATGATACTCTTTTTGGAACTGCACATGCTCAGAATAACGAAAACGACATGCTAAAATTTAAGGGGTTCAAAAACTCCCTAATGAATTCGATAAGTAACCATGCTATAATAAAATTTTATAATAATTATTGAGGTTACTCACATATAAATACGGAAAATTTCGCATTAAATTATTTAATATTTCAGAAAAACGTTCTTGATCTGTTAATTGGGAGGGAAAAGAAAAACTGCTGACATTTTTGTCAAACTTTTAGGTTAACTTTAACTTATTGTAAAACATACCCAAACTGATAACTAGTGATTTAGCATCATTCTAGCGTTAACATGCATTTAAATGGCATTATTAATGCAGTTTTCACTAATTACATTCTAGTTACGTCTTAGAACATTCTAAGTTTTATTATTAATAAGGCTGAATATTTTTCACAAGTTATTTAAAAATGCGGATAATCTTATTAACTATAATGCTTGGTTAATGATTTCATTGAGGTTAACGAGCTATTTGTCTAGACTGAGAGAACACTTTGCTTATTGATTAATTTATATTAAACAGATGGATATGAAGTAATTTATGTAGGGTGTATAAGCGAAAATAGTATTAGGGATAATTTTGAAAGTAAAAGAGATGTGTAAATTCCTAAAAACCGTTGTAACTGGGGACGTGGATTAATAATTCTAAGCAGCTCTAAACCTTTCAGCACTAATCAGTGTACCCCTAAAATCTCAAACAGCACTACCTACATCCTTTGTGGCACCTCAAATTAAAATTAATTCTATTTAGAATACAATTCTTCGTCTGAACTTGTTCTTCCCTCTTGTGGGATTTAATTTTCTCGTTTCAAATAAGAATTTGTCATTGTTCCTACTTCTTACGAAGATATGGAAGATGCTATAGAAGAGAGTAATCGTTTTACGATAAGGAAACTACATTTCTGATAAAGACACTATATTTTTTACAATAAATATATGTTTCATATATAATATATTTCATTAGAAAAGGCCTAGCAGAAGGTTAGCAGAATGAGCTGCATTGCCTATAATATGACCTATTATTTATATCAAATAAGTTACCCTTAAACTACGGTTTTAGTTTGAATTCATATCAAACTGACACTTTGTTTTTAACTTGTTAGAAAAGCGATAGAGCAAAAATACCTACAGAGAATCTTCTATCACATTTCTAATCCTAGATACGATGATTTAAATATTTCAAACCAATATGTAAAGATGCATAAAATTGGGTAGACGATCGCTACTCCGTAATGCAATAAAAAAATCACTTAAACAAGTGAACATAAAATATATTCATGTCGAAAAGTACACTCACTTCCCCTTCGTCATTATTCAAGAGCAATATTACACTTCTCAGTAGTAAACAATAGGCTTTAAAATCGCGGATAACTTGAACTATTCATTAATTTTTATTTGTAAGTGTGGACATAATAAAGGAAGTTCTTACTGCGTGACTGTTGATATTTTCCATCCTCTGTAAATTTGGACCCATTGATAACTATCGGTGTTTTATTTTGAACTCCTTGTAGGTCTTTAAACATTCTGATTGAATGTTCTATCAAGAGTAGTTATGCTGAAATCTAGACTGGAAATTAAATAATCTGTCTATAGTAACACCAGTGCCATGTCCAAATGAGTATCTCATAATAGTAATGTGGCAGATAATAATAATAATAATAATAATAATAATCCTTTATTGCCCAACAGGCTTACGCCCAATTACAGGACATCATGAATTATACAAAAAATACAAAAAAAAATGTACATAATATTAACAAAGTTAGCAAATCAGCAAAGTATAAAATTGTAAACTTTAACAATAATTAGAGAGACTACCTACTCAATCTGACCTAAGACCTATTTTATATACTCATATGTACCACTATGATACGTAGTGGTACACACTAACATACTAACCCATTACATTACAAACATTATCAACATTACAAATCAACCCATATAATTTCAAATACTTTGTAGCGTATATATTACTAAATAACACATTTTCTAATTTCATTTAAACCACACGTGTTTACATCGCACAAGTGACTAATACTGTTAAAATTAAGACACATTGTATGTATAGGGGATTTGTAGAATATATTAGTTCTTGCTATATCTACATGAAATGTAAGATTCTGTCTCGATTGTAGTCTTGGTATTTTAAAATTTAACTCAGCCAAAATGTCAGAACAATCAATTTGATTATGTAACAATTTATGAAGAAAAGATATTGAGTGACATTTCCTTCTGACTTCCAAAGACTGAAAATCAAACAAGGCTAACAAGTAGTTATTATCTAAACCTCTAATGGGGTAGACATTTTCAGTTTTATAATAGAAAAATTTTAAAAATTTCCTTTGTATAGACTCTATGACATATTTATAGCAACAATAATATGGATTCCATATTAAAGAGCCATACTCCAACTTAGATCTCACGTATGATATACAGAGTGAGTTTTATGTATGGAACGCCTCAATTATCTCGGAAACGGCTTGCCCGATTTTTATGAATTTTAGTTTATAAGGGTTTTGTAATATGGCCGATATTATTGTGGCATTTACATTGTTGTCAGATCTTTCGTTTTTCCGGAAATATACTGAAATTGGTTATTTCAAATGGATCACCCTATATATTTTTTTGTTTTTGAAATCTCTAAGAAATTTAGAATATTTTTCATGTAATGTTCCCTATACCTAATTGCCATAATTTCGGAGTTACAGCTACATTTGCAATATCTCCGCCGACGTTAAAATATTACATCAAGGCGGCTATGTCTGCGACAAAAACAATTTTGACGTTTTAATAAACTATTATTGTTGGTGTTTATTGAAAGTTACAATGGACCGTTTATCTGAGAAAGAACGAATTGAGATTTTAATGATATTAGGATATGGTGATGTGCGTAGAAGTCAACAGGAAACGTGTAATATCTTTAATAATTTATATCCTAATAGAAATCCCATAACAAGATCTACTGTGAGTAAGTTGTTAAAAAAGTTTAACCAAACTGGAGCCATAAAAGATTTACCGAAATCAGGGCGTATAAAAACTGCAACAACTGAAGACAAATCTTTAGATGTTTGTGTTATGTTAGAAGAAGATCCACACTTGAGTACTAGACAAATATCCAGGGAAGTTGATGTTTCTCAAACATCCATAATGAAAATTTTACATGCCAATAAATTCCATCCTTACAAAGTAAGATTGGTTCAAGAGTTGTCAGATGATGATTTCGATAGACGTGAAGAGTTTGCCGACACAATGATGGAAAAATGTTACGATCAAAATAATCCAAATTTTTTAAATAATGTTATGTTTTCCGATGAGGCCACTTTTTGTATTGATGGAAACGTAAATCGGCATAATTGCAGATACTGGTCACGTAACAATCCTCGTTGGATGAGAGAATCCCACACCCAATTTCCACAAAAGATTAATGTATGGGCTGGAATAATAGGCGACAAAATAATTGGTCCTTTTTTCATTGAAGGAAACTTAAATGGTCCGGCGTATTTAAATTTATTACATAATAATATTATACCTGAGTTGGCTCGGTTATTTCCAAATCTAAGTAAGTATTCTCAATTGCCTGTTAATTTAGAAATTTTATTATTTGAAACTTTCAGACAATAACAATGTCCCAAATAACAATATTTGGGTGCAACAAGATGGAGCTCCACCTCACTATGCGCGTGACGTGAGGCAATACCTAAACGATGTGTTTCCCAGAAGATGGATTGGAAGGCGTGGTTTTATCGAATGGCCCCCGCGATCACCCGACATGAATCCTTTAGACTATTTCCTGTGGGGTCACTTAAAAAATATTGTTTATAAAACCAAACCTGCCAATATTCATGAATTAAAAGATAGGATTACCACAGAGATAAGAAGAATTGAGCAGTCAGGAATGTTACAAAATGTACTGCAAAGTTTTAAACATCGCATGGCTTCTTGTATGGAACAACGGACAACATTTTGAGCATCAGCTGTAACCGCCTTTACTTTATGTTTTCAAAAGATCCTATGGGATTTCTATTAGGATATAAATTATTAAAGATATTACACGTTTCCTGTTGACTTCTACGCACATCACCATATCCTAATATCATTAAAATCTCAATTCGTTCTTTCTCAGATAAACGGTCCATTGTAACTTTCAATAAACACCAACAATAATAGTTTATTAAAACGTCAAAATTGTTTTTGTCGCAGACATAGCCGCCCTGATGTAATATTTTAACTTCGGCGGAGATATTGCAAATGTAGCTGTAACTCCGAAATTATGGCAATTAGGTATAGGGAACATTACATGAAAAATATTCTAAATTTCTTAGAAATTTCAAAAACAAAAAAATATATAGGGTGATCCATTTGAAATAACCAATTTCAGTATATTTCCGGAAAAACGAAAGATCTGACAACAATGTAAATGCCACAATAATATCGGCCATATTACAAAACCCTTATAAACCAAAATTCATAAAAATCGGGCAAGCCGTTTCCGAGATAATTGAGGCGTTCCATACATAAAACTCACTCTGTATATAATGTCTTTAGAGCTGTCATATTGTTAAATGTCTTACAGTTGCGTATAATAAATCCAAGCAACTTCAGAGCTTCTGCAGTTTTTGCATTTATGTGTTGCACAAATGTCATCTGAGGGTCAAATAACACACCCAAATCCTTTATTGAATTTTCCCTTTGAACAATGTCTCCATCTATGGTGTAGTTATATATAATATTCGTTTGTTTCCTAGTATATGTCACTGCTTTACATTTTGAAACATTTAAGTGTAACTTATTGTTATCACACCATACCTTGAGGTTATCTAAACTATTTTGTAGAAGAACACAGTCTTCCACAGATTGGACAGCTACAAACATTTTCAAATCATCCGCAAAGCATAATTTACTGCAACCGATGCTACTAAATATATCGTTAATAAATAATAGAAATAACAGGGGTCCCAGATTAGATCCTTGTGGCACACCCGACGTAGCGATAAATTTCCTCGAAGTATATCCATTATAAGAGACAAAATGCTCCCTCGTAAAAAAATAAGATTGGAAAAAAGAAACCAAATGCTTAGTGAAACCAGTGTTTAATAATTTATTTAACAATAATCCATGGTTAACTGTATCAAACGCCTTTGCAATATCTGTGTATACCACATCCACCTGACCTCTATTATCCATCACTCCAGACACATAATGGGAAAAAATTGTAAGATTAGTAATAGTAGATCTGTTGCTAACAAACCCATGCTGAAAAGGAGATAACATGTACTTAGTTGACAGGTAGATGCGATTATACAAGACTATCTCAAAGACCTTTGCGAAATTAGAAAGTATAGAGATTCCACGGTAGTTTTCAATTTTTGAAGAATCACCTTGTTTAAATATAGGACAAAGTTTGGCGAGTTTCCATCTATTGGGAAAGACAGCAGTCCTTAAGGACATGTTAAATAGGTGACATAATGGTGCTGCGAAGATTTGACCGCAGTCTCGGACAATAAAAGACGGGATTAAGTCAGGACCTGACGTCAATTTGTTTTTAAGTTTTTTAATTGCATCCTTTACCTCATCAATTGTCAGCTCTTCGATGTGAATATTTTCATTGTCTATACTAGTTATTATATTACTATCAATATTAATTTGATTGTTATCTAGCGGACTGAATATATTGCTAAAAAAATTTGCAAAAGCATTAACAATATCTTGTTCATTTACGTATTCATTATTATCATGAAACATTTTACTAGGAATTCTTGATTTAATTTTTTTAGATTTTATATATGACCAAAAAGCTTTTGAATCTGAAATTATGGATGACTGGACATTTAACAAGTAGGCTTCATATGCAGTTTTAATTTTAGTTTTAATTAATGATCTCAAATTTTTAAATTGCTCCAAATCAACGTTATCATGTGTATGTTTGTACTTTTTATAATAACTAAACTTTCTTTGTATATCTGATATTATTTCTGGCGTATACCATGCAGGGTATTTTTTGTTTCCTTTCTTATATAGCGGGACATGGGCGTCCAATATTTCATACAATTTAATATACAGCGCATCAATTGCCGCATTAATATCCAAGAGGTTATATAGAAATGACCAATCACTATTCAACAATGCATCATATAGTGTAATAAAGTTTGCCTTTTTAAAATTATATGCTCTTTGAGTTCTATTCGAGTTAAATTCAATTGATTTAGCCACACCCTCAACTGAGATGAACAGAGCAGGATGGTACGTGTCCTCTGTGACTGCTGGAATACTATCCCGCAGAACCTCACACTTCATATTCGATAACACAAGATCAAGCAGCCTGCCATTAGCATTGGGTATGCTGTTTATCTGATTCAAGTTAAAAAAGTTAGAAAAATTATTAATAAGTATTGTTTTTCTGCTGTTGTCTCTATTACTATAATTTGGATTATTAAAATCCCCCAATATTAACAACTTTTCATTATATAATACATCTAACAGCTCAAAGGCCTCCAAAAATTGCTCATAATATTCCAAAGTAGTTGATGGAGGTATATATGTAACTAAAACAAAAAATGAAAGAAAACCAATCGTACACTTACAGCCTATTACATCAATAAAAGGAAAATTGTTCTCAAAGTAAGATAGATCTATTCTCTCACTTTTCAACTGGTTTTTGCACGCCAACAACACACCACCGCCTGTCTTCAGATTCATATGATTTAACTTACGGTCACATCTGTAAACAATATAATCACTAGGAAAGAGTTCACTGTTGCCCACATCATCCTGCAGCCAAGTCTCGCTCAATGCAATAATGTCAAATTCAGTATCAGATACTGAAGCATAGAAATTTTGAACTTTGGTTCTTAATCCTCTAACATTTTGGTAACTAACTATTAAATTATCTACACTGTTGGGCGTTTTTAGTTTAAAGTGGACATTATTTTGGGAACTCCGTTGTAATATTTTATCTTCAAATCATTTTCACCTTGACTTCGGCGATCATCCAGCTCTTTCTTGATGGTTTTATAAAATTCAATTTGTCTCCTGGTCCGAACATGTGATATTGAAATACTAGTATATTGCCTGATGTTCCGCAGATAAAAAGTTCTAGTTAAATAATCTTGTGGGAAATCTGCGCCGCTACTAAACCATATGAAAAATAGGGTAGGTCAGGAGTGGCGGTCAAAAAATAACCACTTGGGTGGTGGTTTGAGGTAGGTCAGGAGTGGCTGTGCACCTCTAAAGGAGCCAACTGGTCCTTTAGCTTTATGCAAGGTAAGGGAAGAGTACTCGAAGTGAGCCAGCGATTGCTGTCGGCGGTCGCGTCTTCGAGGGGAGGTCTCAGGGTCGTTTTTTAGTCGCTTCGTAGTCCTCTACGCTTTTTCCGGGTGGAATCTGAAACATAAGAAAATCTTACTCTCATCCTGGGTCCAGCAGTTGGAGTCTTGGCTGCTTGTGTACAGCGGCCGCATTGGGCTCGTAGTCCACGGCTTTCCGGATTAGCGGGTTGCTGTGCCTCTCGGTACGCGCGAAGAACTTGACTCCGCGCCTCCTGTTGAGTTTCAGGACTGGGACGTAGTCGAGTCCCGGTATATATCGGCTGTCCGCAGGTACTAGGGTGCACCTACCGCGGTCCTTAGCGCGATATTTTCGGCGGCCTGGATCTTCTTTATCGTCTTTGCAGCAATCGCCCACGCTGCTGACGCATATGTCAACTGGGTTTGGATGACATTCTTGATCAGTGTTCGCTTATTCTTGACCAGCTTCGCCTTCGCTACGACTTTCTCGATGTGGTGTTTCCACCGCAGCCTCTTATCCAGATGTACCCCTAGATAAGTGACAGTGTCTCTCAACTCGATGTCGGTCCGGTTCATGTTGACGTGTCCAGCTGGCGTCTGTCTGTATCTGCGACAAAAGAGAATAGCATTAGACTTATCGGGATTTATACTTCCTTCCAGTTGTTACACCAATTGCCAAGAAGGAACACCGCCTGTTGGTGATACCTCGTTACCATTTTGGCCCAGAGAGACCGTGCAATGAATGCCGTGTCGTCTGCGTACAGGGCGAGTGAGGTATTGTGTGTCCTAGTCAGGTCCGACGTAAAAATGGCGAACATAATCTCTATTGATTCTAATAAACTTAGTTTAAAACTTTTGTATTTTACGTGTAGTATCTTTACATCCTTTATATTAGGAAATTTGTGGCTTGTTTCTAAGATATGATTTGCAAAGGTTGAGTCTGTTTTTTGGAAATTAAAACTTCGTAAGTGTTCTTTGTATCTGGTTTCGAATGAACGACCAGTTTGACCTATATACACAGTCTGTAACAACAACATATATATATAACAATCTGGACATGTTATTTTATAAACTCCTGATTTCTTTAGAGGATCAGTTTTATCCTTAGTATTATACACTTAATTTACAAAAAACAGTCAATCAACAACAAGGAAGATTTCTTGCTTTGGACATAATTGAGTAATAGTTTCAATAAGTTACTGCTAGATGACACTTCTGTCAAAAAGAAACTAAATTATTTAGAGTTATTTTGTGTTTAGTGCGTTACTGTAGAGGGCAGGGCGATGATTAACTATTTTAAGGACAGTAAAAACGTATTGGAAACTGGCGTAAATTCTTTGGAAATTATATTATATTATATATTTAATAATGCGACACATTGACTGTTTCATGTAAGGCTAGTAAATTTGTGACGTGCAACATAAAAATCCCTAAATGGCAGTCGACCAGTACAGTTTTGTTACAATTTGTTTAACCGATTATATTTTCAGTGCCAGTTCTATGTTTTGGTTGCCTAAGTTCTCACAAAATACGTTTAAATCATCTTTTGATTGTTTCATGGACAAGGTGAGTTGCAACGTGCCTTTGAGAAGGTCTGAATATGATACGGATGTTATTTTCTTAGTTTTTCTTTTTTCAAAGATATGGTTCAATATCCAATCTAGATAATGCTACAGATAAATAGCTACAGAAAAATCAAGTAAACACATTATAACTAACACACTCTTTTGTATCTGGACGTATCTGTCTTACATTTAAGAGACTCATCATCTACTTGTGACAAAAATAAAACAACCAAATGACTTGCGCTATAGTTGCTAAAAGCGTAATTTGTTTCTAAATAAACATGCAAAGCTTGATTTCTTATATTATTTTACAAATCATACTCTTTACCTTGATTATTTTAAGATATATAAGGCGGTTCTTCTTACTCAGCGAATTACTTACGATAAATTATTAGTACTTATTTTAAAATCTCTTTACCAGCTATGTTGTCGAATTAATCAATTAAAAATAATTGCTGATTGTTTGGTCTAAATACTATTTTAACATGCATAAAGGTAAAATGTTACACTGTTTGGCTCAACAGTAAATACAATTACTAGTTGTTGACCAATAAATATTTATTATAGCAAGCAACAAATATTGCAACAAAAAATGTTTAACTAGATAACTAGAACAGTATTTTCACATTCCTGAGGTGATCGATGATTAATTATATCCTACAAAATGCACAAATCAAATATTTATTAGAAATCTATATTTCTATCCTATTTCACAACAAAAGTATGTAAGAACAATAGCTAACCCTAATAAACATACTACTTATTATGTACTAAATTACACTAAAATGATGACAGCAGCTTTATGTGTTATTATACAGGGTATGTCACGACGATCTGAATCGATCAAATAGAGGTAGATGGAGAACCAATAGAGGAAGTATTTTGAAAATTTGCATAGGCATGAGACGGCATGCCTATTCGTACCATTTACTGCAGAACATTATAGCAGCAGACTGTCAAAAATGTATAGAGTTTTCGGAATTTTAGCATTGAAAATGCTTATAGGATTGCGAAGGTTATATGGGTATGTTTCGACCAAGTAGAGCGGACGGCGTGGGCGCATAGTTTGGGATTCGCATTCGTATATTCCAAATTGCAAGTCTGAGAATCTGAGCTCTCATGTGAATGTGATATACAAGGTGGAAAAGACGTCGTGAATGGTAAGTTCTCAAATTGCAAGATAACTAAATTATAAAAGTTTGGCATTCGTATTCGTATACCCATTGCAAATTGCAAGTCTGAGAATCTGAGCTCTCATGTGAATGTGATGTACAAGGTGGCAAAGTCTGTAAGTCGCAAATGGTAAGTTCTCAAATTGGAAGGTAACTTTTGCAAGCTTTCTATGGTTCCAAATTTCCTTAAATCATTTTCAATGCACTCCGATGGTAGCAAGAATTGCAAAATCTGTGAATTTTTTTTTAATAAAATGCCAGGAAGATAAAGACTTAAAAAAAAAGATTAGAGTGATGGGGCAAAATTCAATAAGAACGGACTATTTAATAGACACGACTCCCATTACTAGAGTGATATGAATTCCCATGTGGTAAGAGAGAGGCAGTTTCAAAACTATTGAAGTTTTAATGTTTATTGTGCCGTAAAAAATGACGCAGTAGTAGCCAGATAGATGCTCGTCATGACATACTCATAGTAATTTGATATAAGCACGAATGAATAAGATATAATATTAATATAATTGCTCTCTTAAAAAAATTGTAATAGGTTTGCAGAGTAGTGCTAAAAAGTGTAGTGTTAAAAAGCGTTTTAAAACTGTAGATTTATGACTCCGTGAGGACGTTATGACTTCGTGGGGAATCATGATTTTTGTTACACTGTATTGAGAGGGAAAAAGACGGATCTTATAATTTTTGTCCCATGGGAAGTGGGATATTATAAGGTGAAAGTTAGATGTCTAAAATCTCGATTACACTCAGTTGTCTTATGTCAACGGGTTGAATGGATATAATAATAAATAATTAATGAAATATATTTACTAATAAGTAATTTAGGTCGTGTTTCGATTTAACAGTTTTATTTAATATTGCAACAACAATTTTTGTTTGTTTTCATATAAATAATATACCTACATTGACGTAACAGCAGTCTTTTTTTTTTTTTGGAAATTTGGATTTTCAATTGTATGAAGTTATTTAAATTTCAACATTGTTTCATTCGAATAATTATTTAAACTGAAAACTTAAATGTGACGGGTATTGAGGAGATATATTCAAACCAGAAATATTTTCATATAATCCGTTATTTGTACCACTTCTAATTGGGTGTGTACATTTATTTATAATAATAATAATACCTGTGTCCCTCATTCTAATCACAAGGATTATTCCGAAACTCTACGTTGCGTTGGTAAGCTCTAACCACCATTTAGTGCTGGAATGGGGAAAACCTGGAGAATTTCATTAGGGGGACAGTCAAACATCAGTCGATGTTAATCACCAAGCTGGCATTCTTCCCATTTATTGTCAAACTGTCTGTCTGAGACTGTCAAGTCTCACTGTCTGTGAGACTGAGACTGTCTCTCTGAGACAAACTGAGACTGTCAAACTACGTCATATTGATATCATTTTCTCATACAAATCTTTTAGCACGACTGGAGAATCTGGCCTCAAAATGGTTGCCAACTCGTCCCTGCGAACAGGCCTTAACAGACGAGTAGTCAATTTAATTAAAAATTATCCGGCGGCATGAGATGGAGATTCGAACCCACGACCTCTTGGTTCAGCGATCGAGACACTAAACTTTAAGCCACCGACCCGACCGATTTCAATTTGTCAAGACTTGGGCTCCGCAAAATGTTCATATTCAAATAATGTGGCATTAGATGGAATTACAAATAAGTGTTAAAAAGATTTATAGTTATGTAAGGAATATACATATAGATTGGAGATTCTGTTAATATGTACTAAGTAAATTAATCCAGGAATAACATGCATTCTAAAGTAAATGTGACAATGGTTATAAGATGTACTCATAAATATATAAATTGCCTAATACAGTTTAATATTTATGTAGATAAATAAATGATGATGGAATTTAAAGAATGTGTCCTGCACCCAAAAGTATATTTAAATAAATTCAAGTAGGAAAAGCTATTCAGCGGTAAACAGTTTTTCTATGCAATGGAGTCATGTGAACCTGATTGACCCATAATTTCTTAATTTGTTAGTCATCGTTCTCGGCATATTTTGCAGCTGTTTATGTTTACTATGTCCGTGTTCTGTTAAATTGACCGGCCAGAACGTTCCGGAATCAATTTTCTAGTAAAATGTTTGTGCGTGTTACTTTAATGAAAAAAATATACGATTATTATAACGCCAATCTTCTTATATTTAATATTATAAGTAGCTTAAAAGGCTATGGATATTGACCTTCAGAAATAGAAGCAGTAACAGGCCTACAAATTTTGGAAAAATAATACAAGGAAAATGGATTGTATTTATTAGCT
Organism: Pogonocherus hispidulus; assembly: GCA_963924545.1. Classification (NCBI taxonomy): domain Eukaryota; kingdom Metazoa; phylum Arthropoda; class Insecta; order Coleoptera; family Cerambycidae; genus Pogonocherus; species Pogonocherus hispidulus. The sequence continues at coordinate 9,105,526 of OZ004701.1, forward strand.
AATGTTTTCATTGTTCTGAACGAAATAGAAGCAGAACTAATGTTTTTGTTTATATCACATAACTAATCGTTTGTAGTGAATGAACCAGACAACATGCATTAAGAATGAATATTTTTTGTCCGTAAATTTTTGCTTGGTCAATGTATCGCATAACTATTACGAAATATTTGAAGACGATGACACGATCTAGAATTCGTTGACCACAAAACTTAAGGAAATTCCCAATGAAAGCAGTCTGGCAACTTTGAGGCAAAAGCGAGTGAGAATATATTATAAATAAATATTTCTATCACCTTACCATTCAACTAGGGGATGACCTCTCTTCGAGGTCAATCACTATAAATAGCTAATTCAAATATCCATTATTATGTATATTTTAGCATTATTTATGTTTGAATATATACTTGAATAGTTTAGAAATATGCAGCTATCTATGGTGCTTTCAGTTTTTTCATCAAAATGAATCTAACACAATAATTAGTTATATCCCAATAGTATATTGGGATATATCCATTTATATACAGGCTATGGCATTGAAAATGTTTACTTTAAATTATAAGAAAATTCATTCAAACATTACATATAAGAAAGGAGCATTGTCAGCAGAAAAAAAATATTTTGGAAAACGTAGTTGGAAGTAGTAGATACAACTATATTCAAACTCTTAAAAACCATATGAAAATGTTTCAAGTTTATTGAATTTGGGTTTCGTTTAAAAGATATAGCAGGCATTGGAAACCCTAATAATTATTGTTAATCTAGAATATTGTTCCTTTACTTACCTCACAAATTAATAATAACGTTAAAACATACTTTACAGTAGTCCCCTATATCCCTAAATGCATAAAGTAATTTAAAAAAAAATTGATTGAAAAAAAATCGTAGTAGGCTGAAGATTAGCAGCTGGACTTTCGTAATAGGTTCAACAAGTACATATAGGGGGCTAATGTATATATATACAGGGCGCTTTATTTCTTGACCCGTTGCATGGGTAACTTCTTTATTAGTAGAGATACAAAAACGCTTAAATGAGCAAATTAGTGCAGTTTCGTATTAGTAATTCTACGGTAAGGCGAAAAATTATATACGGGGGAAGGTTGAAAAGTTATTGACAAAAAACGAAAAATCCAACTTTTCTATTATCCCTCGTAGCTCGTTCATTTGAAGAGTTAGAGAAAAATGCTTCACATGTATTTTGCAGTATTTTTCATGTAAAATTACATGCATTTGCTACTTTTTATATATCTCTTAAAATGGTTGAGAATCACAGTAAAATATATTTTTTTAAATGTAATGGATAGGTGGCTGTGACATTAACCGAAAGTCCCCTTTTTTCTCTTTCAGATGATATAACATAGTTCATATTTTATCCTTACAAAAGTAATAATAATCGTTGTTTTTAAAGAAAGTTTATTGTCACATCAAGAATGCTATGGATTATGGAACAAAAAATAAGATTCCTGATATTTTTAAAAACGTCTAGTTGGCATTTAATTATTGACAGAATCATAAGTGACATTTTTAGTTTTTGTTAAGTAGTTTATTGTTTATTATTAATACTGCATACAAAATAATAGTGTTGCAAATATGTACACCAACGAAGAGAAAAATGATATGCTATTTTGTTATTATAACCAAAATCGAGATGCACAAGCTGCAGCGAATCTTTATTTTGAAACTTACATGGAACGAAGACAACCCCATCATAGAATATTTAGACAGCTGGAAAATAATATACGATTATACGGTTCTTTTTCAAAGCCTAAGGATGAAAGAAACTTCAATGAAGACACTGAAATAAATGTTTTGGCTTGTGTAAATTTTAAACCTGATTCTTCAACTGCAGAAATTGCACATCACTGCAACACTTCCAAGGAAACTGTAAGAGCTATTTTAAAAGGTAACAATTTAAAGCCTTATCATTATTCCATATGCAATACTTTATATCCAGCCGATAATCAAAGAAGGATGACATTTTGTCGATGGTACATTTCAAAATGCGAAGAGGATCTAGACTTCTGGAAAAATATTTTATTCAGTGATGAAAGTAGATTTACCAACAATGGTATTTTTAACCGCCATAATAACATAATGTGGTGCCGAGAAAATCCACATCTTGTTTCTGAAAGAAGAAATCAACGTCAATTTGGGATAAATGTGTGGTGTGGAATTTTTTGTGGCAAAATTATTGGCCCATATTTTTACGAAGATAATTTAAATGCGAATAATTACCTTCATTTTCTAAGGAATACTCTAACAGAGGAATATTTAAATGAATTACCACTTCATATTTTTAGAAATCTTAAATACTTCCAACACGATGGAGCACCTGCGCATAATTCCCGCGAGGTAAAACAATATTTACATGAACAGTTTGATAATGTTATAGGAAATAGAATGGATATCGACTGGCCAGTGCGAACACCTGATTTGACCCCCTTAGATTTCTTTCTTTGGGGGTTATTGAAAGATAAAGTTTATGTGACAGCTCCTCTAGATATAGAGGATCTAAAAGTCAGGATTCAAGATGCAATTAGAAGCATACATGGACATACAATAAATAATGTTTTAAGAAGTATCCAGAAACGTTGCTTACTATGTATCCAACAGGATGGTGGTCATTTCGAACATTTACTTCAATATAATTAATTAATTAATAATTTATGTTCTCAAAACATTCTTTTGTTCCATAATCCATAGCATTCTTGATGTGACAATAAACTTTCTTTAAAAACAACGATTATTATTACTTTTGTAAGGATAAAATATGGACTATGTTATATCATCTGAAAGAGAAAAAAGGGGACTTTCGGTTAATGTCACAGCCACCTATCCATTACATTTAAAAAAAATATATTTTACTGTGATTCTCAACCATTTTAAGAGATATATAAAAAGTAGCAAGTGCATGTCATTTTACATGAAAAATACTGCAAAAAACATGTGAAGCATTTTTCTTTAACTCTTCAAATGAACGAGCTACGAGGGATAATAGAAAAGTTAGATTTTTCGTTTTTTGTCAATAACTTTTCAACCTTCCCCCGTATATAATTTTTAGCCTTACCGTAGAATTACTAATACGAAACTGCACTAATTTGCTCATTTAAGCGTTTTTGTATCTCTACTAATAAAAAAGTTACCCATGCAACGGGTCAAGAAATAGGGCGCCCTGTATATATATAAAAATTCATTGGAATTGCACTTTTTTAGAAGGGTGTCCTGGTTCTTAATGGGCCACACTGTATATACAGAATATTGAGAGTGTGAATATTTTAAAAATGGAGGAACTAATATTTTATCCTTCATAAATCTTATGCATATCAGTATTTTAGTTTTTAGTTCATACCTTCTTTCCAGTGTTTCGCTGAGATCCACATCATAACATAAAACTGTATAAAGTTACACCATATTCTTAGTTAAAATTCATTTGTTAAAAATCCATGAAAAGGAACATGTATTTATTCATTACAAATCCCTCATACCCTCCCTCGATCAATTTCCAATAGTTCACTTTAAAGTACTGTACCATAAAACACAAATAATATGTATCCAGTGTGTAGAAACCAATGGAATATTTCAATTTAGAAGTTAGTTTCAATTCACAATAAATTATTTCCGCCAATAGGCATTCGTTGAAAACTTTTAAGAAGTGCTTTATCAAAATTCAGGACATCGCTAATTCTAACAGAATATAAGAATTGGTTTGATGAAAAGCAAACAAAGTCGATACATTTCATAGAAATAATATGTGTTTTGGTCTTCGTTTTGTTTGAAATAATATTATTAATTTATATTTTTCACTAGCATATTTCAGTTCAGCTCATAAAACTTCCAATATAAAAATATTTTTATATTTTAAGTGGGTAGGTAGTAAACAATACAACAACTAATACATGACGTGATATGCTAAATTTTGAACTTTAGGCAGTTCCGAGCCACGGCTGTTATTTTTTTCTTTAGTTAAATTTGTTTTGAAATAGATGGAGAAAAGCAAGTCATTGACATTAGAAAATTACGATTAGAACCTGTAATAAATTATATATAGGCAATAATAATTTTTCTATGGGAACACGTTTGCTTCTTTTCTAATCAGTAATAGAAATGGATGAAGATGCTTCCAGGTCTGTATTCAAAAAGTGTGTTACAGTCTAATCTTATCCATCGGACACAGTAAATTTCTCCATACACACATTTGCCCATATTTTTGAGAAAATTTAAATATGATAGGCGAGAAGACACTAGGTTTAGTGTCTCGCTCGCTCAATCCAGAGGTCGTGGGTTTGAATCCTCATTCCACCAGACAATTTTAAATTAAATTCTACTCGTAGATTAAGGCTTGTTCGTAGGAATGGATTTGCAACCATCCTGGCAATGACTTAGCATGGGAAGAATGTCAGACTTGGTGTTAATGTGAGAGATTAAAATCAGTTGATGTTTGACTGTCGCCCTAGCTAATGAGGTTTTCCAGGTTACCCTCATTCTAGTACTAAATGGTGGTTAGAGTTTGCCAATGACTTTCTGGCTAATCCTTGTGATTAAAATGAGGAGTATAGATACCAGAGTATAGAGACCAAGTCTAACCAGAAATTATTTTTGGTTTAGAAACGATTTTACTATATTGCATGTATGAAGAATGACTGCTTTTTGTGACTGGGTATTTACACATTCACTTTACACTACACTAGAGCTGCCAGCAGGCACTTGCTCAATTGAGCAGGAAAAATAGAATAACTCTGGTTTGGGTCCCAGGCCATTCTGGCCATGAGGGGAATGAGGCAGCCGACTCTCTAGCTAGGGAGGGTGCTGCTTCTGAATTTGTCGGACCAGAACCGGTGCTTGGCATATCCTCGAGTACTGCCAAAGCAACGCTCTTGACCCGGGCTGAGGAGCAAATCCTCCAGTACTGGCAGGAACTACCACGATTAGTTCATTCGAAGGCGTTTATAATAAACCCTTCAAAAACAAGAACTAAAAAACTTCTAGAGTTAAGCAGGTTTCACCTACGAACTCTAATTGGCCTATATACGGGCCACTGCCGTTTAAAATATCATCTGTGCAAATTCGGCCTAGCAGAAGATGCTGAGTGCCGCCTATGTTTAGAAGATGATGAAACGGCAGAACACATATTGTGCACCTGCCCTGCTGGGGAAAGGATCAGATACTCATTATTTTGCAAAGGACAACTTCTGCCAGAGGATCTGAACAAACTCTCACCCAATAAGGTGATCAGCTACATTAAGAAGCTGGACCTGTTGGGTGAAATATAAGTAGGTGTGAGCCACAATAGACCACATGGTCGCGGTGGAGGGTCTGGTTTTCGGCCCACTCACTTTTGAACCTAACCTAACCGAACCTACACTACACGTACAAAATATTTAATGTACATCGGTTGATATATGTTTTTGCTAACTTTTATACCGGGCTCGCTATAAAATAAAACTATGTATTTTTTAGCCTGGCTTTATTAATTTAAGATATACCTATGTGGAAAAATGTGTAGCGATTTAGAAACAGTATATTTTTCTCTATTTAACTGTTACAATTAATGAAAATGATGAATTTATTTCTAGATAAGTTTAAATCAGTAAGAATATTTTCAGTAAGAACATACAAACGTTGTATTTATTTTTAAACTAAAAACCGAATCTTTCGAATCATGTCTATAGCTAGGCTAGAAAATACAATAGGGCCTGCTCCGGCCCTATATAGTGGTTCTTATGTATGCTTATATGTAAATTAACCTATATTGAAGAACCCATCAGTATTAGAAGTATCCACAACCAGTTTTCTATCGTTCTATCTCGTTTAATTAAAACTCGCCACTTGCTGTTTTTATTTCTTCAATATTAATTGGGAAATTTTGTATCTGTTTCTTTGTACCGCCATCAATGAAAGGAATGGATATTTACACTAAAACCTATTTATAATAGTTGTGTTTTCATACTCTTGAAGCACTGAAATTATAAATCCAAGTGCATTAGAAGTACTACAATGCGTCCTTGAGAAAAATAATATATCTAATAAGTATCTCCATTTTTCGAGATAATCCTTGTTATTAGAATTTTTAGATAATTCATGTAGGTACAGTCATCGCAACTTCTTTTGGGATACATTATCTGAACAGAAATTAGAAGTAGGTATTCAAAATAAAGGTTTCAAGTGAAGCATCAAAACAAACTTTTAAGATTCTCAAAAAAAAAGAATGCAATACATTTTATAATTACTAGGTTTTTTTTAGAACAATTAACTTAAAAAATTACAATTAATTGTACAACAAATAAGTTACAGACATGATACTGAAAAGTAATTTTTCTAAAAAACTATAAAAATATATAAAAGTATCTCTAATCTCTATACACGTGTGTTAATTCGAACTGAACATCTAGATATTTGGATTTATTAATTGTATTTATTACTTTTGTATGAAGCTTTCAGTTGTTTTCCATCTATATGCAATGATATCAGTGATAATTACCACATTTTCTCCATATATTCCAAAGAAGGCATTTTTCTAAATATATTTTCATCACTATCAATATCACTATCAGTAGTTAGTAAGTTAAGTCAGTCAATTAGCTGTTACTGAAATTATTACTTTTATTATCATTATTTCTTTCATTATTATTGTCAGAAAATATTATAAAAATAATATTTTTTTATTAATAACGTATTTCCCTTAATAATAAATGAGATACTGCCGCATAATTAAAAAATAATATTTTTTTATTAATTAATTAAAGTAATTGGAAGTGTGGGGAAAATATAGTGATTTCCATAGACTTCTTGAAAACCTCAAGTGAAAAGTATGATAATTCCTGCAAAATATAGGCAATATTCCATTTGCAAGCAACAAAACTCCTCATTCAGTGGATACAAAGGGAAAATAAGTTTGATGATTTAGATGCTAGTATTCTTAGAACATAATTGTTTGAGATTCCATTTCAAGTAAGTGAACAGGAGTATATGTTATATGTTATACTCTTATAAAAAACCTATAAGTTTTCTAATTAGTGTAGGTTCAGCGTCTGGATAGTTGTTGATATAAAACCTGCGCCTTTGGTAGCTTTACTATTGCAATTTCGCATATTGTTGAAAAACTAATATTGCTAGTTCAGCAGTCTACTTTTATTGTAAACTGATGTAATTCTATATGCAGTGAGCACAGATTCATTGATAAAAAAATCGTTATTATTGTTAACATACTGGGTTAATATTAATTTAAAAACTTTTCAAGCTACACTACAACTTTTAAATTAAAATAGGCTATGAAGAATATTGTTAGAATCTGTAGGGGGAACTCACTAAAAATATTTTGGGAAAACGGTGTCTCAGAGTTCAGTGTGTCGATAGCTTAACTCAGAGGTAGTGGGTTCGAATACCCATTCCGCCGCACGATTTTTTACTGGCTCGTTCAGTTTTTATTTACAATTAAAAGTTGTAGGTAGCTATAATACCTATACCAACTTCATGAAATTATCCAGCAAGTGAAAAAAAGTTGATGTAAATGTGAATCATCAATTACTTACGACTTAAATTAAAATTAAAATTCAAAAAACTAAATTTACACTACGAAAACTGCAGTGTCTTCGTTTTTAAGTTTAATAACCAACATTTCATTCTCATTTTTTGCATTGTATTTAATTTATAGTCACACAATACACAAATATAAGGTACACTTACAGGTACACTTTAGACCAAAATTATAGCTTTGTTCCAACTAATGTGAAATAAAAGTTGCACGATTTTTGAATAAATGAAGTTCAAACAAAATTGCTGGGGATGTCAACTGTCTTAATTTAAATAGAACGCCCTGTATATTTTTGCATATTTTGCACACAAAATTTTCATTTGTTATTGTTTTTTTTTCAGCCTTTATAGCTTTATTAATATACTGTATTTAAGTAACTGTACTTTGTGTACCTAGGCAGGAAAGTGAATGTTTTTCGGGCTGTCAGAAGAAATGGCCACTTCTGGAAGACCGGAAAATCACTTTCCCGCCATGGTGCACACAACATTTTTTATCCTACATAAGAAAAAATCCAAAACTTCAAAACTTTTTTATATAACAATAATTAATTTACAAAAAAAATTGTTCTTTGAAGTATTGATATTAAATACAGGATTATGAATAGTGCAATTAGCAAAGGCATGCAATACCTCGTTAGAGAATCTCGATAACTGAGTCTGATACCTGTCTCGTCCATTGTTTAATAATTAGTGGTATTAGTTAATTGATGTGCCACCTATTGATAACAAAGGAACATTTTTCTTCGCGACTAGCCGTGCAAAATGTCTACTTTGGCGCCTCTAAAGGTTCACGAAAATAGAATTTTCACCTAAAGAAATATGTCAACTCCTAACCCTTTTTTACAAATAACGCAACATAATCTTTTTAAATTAACAGACATTTCATTATGACCCTCTTAACATGCACTACGATACTTACAGTTGCACTACGTCTAATGAATAAACAGGGTGTAATATAGATACCTTTAAATAATGAAGGGTGGTATTTCTTAGTAAATTTTAAGAAAAAAGTTTATGCAGACTGATAGTTAATTGAATTTTAGAGATACTTCGTTGAAATTTTCAAGAAATATACTTACTGTTGTGCAGAACACCTCATAATTTTTTACATAACAGCAGATTAATAACTGTGATAACAGTCATAATTATCAAACTAAACAAAATAAACATGTAGTCAAGACCACAAAAAGTAATATGCTAAGCTTATAACATTGACGTAGGGCAAGAACGGTAAAATTAAAACTTTTCCGTAAAAAATAATTATCTTCATATATGACATCGGAAAAGTAGTTGGCTGTTAAAATAGAATTTTTTTCTTCAATAAAAACCAAAAAAGAGGACTTTCAGCCAGATACATGGACAAATATCCTAGGATATTTGTCCATGTATCTGGCTGAAAGTCCTCTTTTTTGTTTTTTATTGAAGAAATAAATTCATCTTCATGTTAGTTATTTGTTTTAAAGTTTTTTAATTTACGATTGATTTATTGCATTTCTACGCCCAATTTTTCATGTTGATCAAACGCCTCATGAAATTAAAAAAACTATTTTTCTTGGAGGTTCGGTGGGCTAAAATGCTTCACTCCTTAAATCATTCTAATATGTCTTGGGTTTGAACTCATTGCTAAAAAACATATATGATCGTAGTTTATTATATAGTTTCACCTTATATAACTTTGAGTATAACATTTTGATGTATAGGTAATAGTTCTGTCGAAATTTGAGTTAAAAAGTAATGGCATGAATTTAATTACATTTTTTCATAGTTTCCAGGCCGGTCAAATTGAAATTTTTGTTTATTTTAGTCAATGTCTAACCTTTTTATAAGTATTATTTATTTTGGAATTACCATATAGTTGCTGTAGAAAAATAGATTTTATTTACTGGACTAATATAGGTAGGTAGGTACGCTTTTATGTTCTATATTCCTTTGATTCGTGGGCCTTTACTACATGTATAGATAATAAATTAAACAAGTCCTGCGGCTTACACCTGCCTTCCCACACGGTGGTGGTAAAAACTGGATCAGGATACAGAAAAGAAAAGGGTACGCATTTTAAGTGAAGGTGTCTGTTATACTACCAGATGTAGTAAAAATAAATCGGTTAGAGTGCCACAGCGAAGGGCACCAAAGCATTGATTAAAAACCATGGCTTCGCTAGCATGCCCTGTTTTTGTCAAATTATAGTAACCAGACTCTAACCTTTTAAGTCAGGTATGAAGTATAGAAAAACTCTGTAAGTGAAGGATCAATAACAATACATATTCAGTCAGTTCACGTCGATTGTATCTGCCCAAAAACAACTATAAACTGGAAGTGTAATGATAATTCGGCTTAAATAACAAAAAGATGTCTGGCTCTCAATTGCGACGCTGAATTTTCAAGTCTCATCAAACTCATCATACTGGTTGTCCATACGCATTGTTCTGGAAATTATACATCTTTTTCGATCATGTGGCTTCACCTTGACATGTAGAATATTATTGATTTGTGAAGAAGTTACTGGCCCTAGTTACTGGGTCGTCAGTGACGGAATTTAATCCAAAGAGAAACATAAATAGACGTTTCTTTATCTTTATTAATACGTCGATACTATTTGTGATGCTATTAGTTCATAAACTCTAAAAACATAAGTTTATGCATAAGATACACGATGCGTGGTATTGTAGGAAACATGCTACAATAGGATAATAATAATAATAATAATAATAATAATAATAATAATAATAATAATAATAATAATAATAAAAATACATTATAAAGGACCCAAACATTTACACCGATGCATGTAGAAGATGTCATCAATTTAAAGAAACCATAGACCACATCACTAGCGGATGCAAAATCTTGGCAGGCACAGAGTACACTGAAAGACACAACATGGCAGGAAAAATTATTCACCGGAAACACATACAAACTCAGCACCGATGAAAAACCATATTATAAATATTCCCCAACTACAATCATAGATACCAATGAATACAAATTATACTGGGACATGGAAATCCACACTGATAAGACAATAACATGCAATAGATCAGACATAGTTTTCCAAAATAAAAGAGAACAAATCACCTACTTGATAGACATATCCATACCAAATGATACCAACATCCAAACTAAATATAATGAAAAAATAGCAAAGTACACAGATTTAGCAATAGAAGTTCAGCGAGTATGGAAACAGAAAAAAGTGGTGGATTATACCGTTTATCATCTCATCCACAGGCATCACCCCGCATCTCAAGCAACTCAACCTTAACCCAAGCATTCACACAAACGTACAAAAACCTGTCATCCTTAAAACCTGTAATATAGTACGATCATTCCTCAATTCAAACAATAGACTCTGAGACGACTTGGTATTGCCCGTCATCTCAGAATAAAAGACCACTTCTAAAAGTGAGAATTTAATGATGATGATAATAATAATAATAATTAATAATAATAATAATAATAATAATAATAATAATAATAATAATAATAATAATAAATACCTCATATAATAATATAATTTCACTTTATAATACAGATATAAATCAAGTTGAAGATCTACAATATGCAGTAAAGGCCTTTTTACATGGTCAGTTTAGTTATCAGTTCACTTTCCACGTCAGTTAAATGATAAGGTAAACTGATGTGTAAATATTGTATTGAACTGAAACTACGATTAAACTAGAACTGAAACGGAAACAGAACTCGGTAGCTTGGTCATCAGCTGTCGAAGAATATTAATCTTAAATGATCGTATAAACAGACATGTTAAAACACGCTTAATTTCCGCGTTACAGAGCAAGGTGTAAACATGTCCAAGGATCACGATTTTGTGACCGGAAGATATCCATGTCTATGGAAGAAAAGTGATGTCATGTATCATAATACAGTAAGAAGAGATCATAACATTCAAGGCTTATAACAGTTTATTAGAGAAATATAAAGAGTATGAGTCAAAAGCTACAAAACAATCTGTTTTCTCGAAAATAAATACTTTAAGATAGGCGTTCAATAAGGAATATAAAAAAGTTTACGCTATTTTCATCTTTTTTTCTTGTTTTTTCCATCGCAAATAGGAGAGAAACAGCCAACAATGTTTCCTCATCCATATTTCACTTAACTAAAATGATAACTGATATGTATCGTGTAAATACAACCTATATATCATTTCCACTAATCATTTTACTGAAACAAAAAGGGAACTTTTAACTGAACTGACCATGTAAAAGGGCCTTAAAGAAGCAGTTCGAACTTAATAGGGTTTACCTGATAAAATATGTACTGAAAAAACTGTCAGCATGATCATTCGTCCGTTTTTTATACCGTTAACTCTTTCAGTTTAATAATTGACGTAATTTATTTGCTATAGATAATGTTTAATTATTTATCTATTATTCCTTCATAAACTCATTGAAACGATTTACAAATTAATAACCTTAAACTTGAAACTTTTCTGTCAGAGAATAAAAATAACTGAACCACAAACTAGAAGAAAACTTTAGTGCAAGACAATGGATATTAAATGAAAAATCAATACAGAGAAACCACTGTTTTATTACAACTTTTGTTTCATATACGTATTTAATAAAGTTTGAAACTTTGGGGCACTGTGAATATATTGTAAACGCTTTTCCATCGATTCGATTTAGTCCGATATATTTGCTGTGAACTCATTTCAAATTATTCATGATTAAGGAGAAAAGTGAGGTAATATTTTAGAGAACCTTCTCCTAACTATATTGAATTGAAAATGTTTCCTTTCGAAGCAATATTAAAACTAATTGAGAAGCTTTTTATTTTTATGTCCTAAAATGTAATATTTTTGTCTTAGGTAAAACAAAAACTTTTATTATTGACAGGAAGATACCTCAACATTTAAAAATAAAGTACTACACCCTGAATATTTTTTCATATTCGTTTAAAATATTCTCTCACGAATATATTTATATAGGAGTTAATTGGTCTGTCTACATGTAATGCCATGGGATACATAATCAAACAAGTGTACCATAAGACTAAGTGCTAGACGAAGAGCTCCTAAATGATTATCTCTTATCTCTTTCACAATACACAGTGTTAGTATGATATATAGGTACTTTAGCTTAAATATATTTTTTGTATAGGTAAAGATAGGACCTATTACCACTAAGGTATATCAAGCTATTCAGGAGTGAACGCATTTTGGTGAAACTGTGATGAGTTTCAGGACACAATGGCATTGAAGGAGATACAACTGGTCAGAAAGGGATGTGAAATTACCAGAAGACCAAAATTCTGGGTCTTGAGACCTGGAAACTCATGGCTATCAACATCAACTCTCATCCTAATCGAATAATTCTTAATCTGGACCAATCCTAGAATAATTACTAATGAGAAGCTAATGAGAATTTCCGCGATAATTTTTTTACTTCATACAAAGACAAACCTCTGCTAGTAAAACAGTGCCATGCGCAATGAACCTAATTCTGACGGCATTACTTCGGGGATTTTTTCAAAGAATAGAGCAAAAAAGAAGTTGAAGATAATTAAATAATAGAATATAGTAAGCATATGTGTATTGATCTCATATACCTCCTCTGCGTTTAGCGTCCTTCCTGCATGGCTTTTTGTAATGTAAAAATATCAAAATAATTCTAGATGACGATGACAAAAATGTTTTTGAAGATGCCTAGTTCCTTCCAGATCCTTTTCACTCCCTGAAAATTTCTAGTTCACAAAATTGTTTTATCTATTTCATTGTTATGTTGGAATGATTCACTGTTCCAACAAAAATCATTTTTTTTTATGATTTTGCATTTTCCTTTTAAAATGTAGTGGAAGCAACAAACTCTGTTTTTTCCACTTATTTTAAAGAAATTAATGTTCATCATATCCAATATTTTCACATCAGCTTTTACACTCACTTTCATCTCTATATTCACGTATTTTTAAATTAATCAAGTTAAAAAATAGAAGCCTAACTTTTGACAATCTTTGAATTATTTTCAATATTTCATTTGCCTTTATACATTTTTGTAAATTTATGATGAAAGGGACAGACAATGTTACTCTTATATTCAAACATTATTTGGAATCAGAGAAGCAGATATATTTTTATTATTACTATTATTATTAGTGATATAAAAATGTTTTGTAATTGCAAGGTAAGAGCTGTCATAGTATGCAAACTAATAATCATATACACCTAATAGATTTATATAAAAGAGTAACGAACTTCGATTTTCCGAATATTTGCTAAACATTTTGTAGCAGTGACATTTTAAATTATATAATCTGAACGGATCCAGAAGGCTGCCGAAAAATTCCGCGAATAAAATTAAATTTATTCATATTTAACAGAGAGAATGTTGTAGGTATTCGTTTTAATATGCCATGACTAAATTAGTGTGATTTTGCTGTCACCTGTGGTGAACCTGAACTCAAGAAAGGTACAAACCGGATGTTCGGCCTATCGGGTCGCGGTCAAGTGAAAGGATCAGTGTGAAATTTTTGTGTTATATAATAGATGCAGTTGATTTGAATATTTGAATACATGCATTTGTTTATGGCTCACTGGTTTAATTAGTTTAATAACATGGAGCGACCAGAACAACTTTTTTATGTCATTGGGGCACTGTATGTAGGATATCCAATATAAAGTACTTTCCGCAATTATCTACTTCGATAAATAAATTTCCCTAATTACAGGAAAAAGAAGAAGTCGAAAAGGAATTCGAAGATACTTGGGAAATTTGTCTAAGGAAATATATACACAATATTTATTCATCTTAAGCATAAAAGAACACATAAAATTAAATAAAGTAGTTAGTAACACGTCATTATATACAAAAAAACAAAATAATAAAGGTCAAATTATTCCTTTCATTCACAAGAGAATCTATGTAAAGTTAAAATTCTCTCGAACAGCCTCAGACCCAGAAAATGATTGAATACATATATTTGTGATATATGTATTAAATCTGTACTTGATTCTACGTAATGTGTACTGAATTATAGATGTACCCATGCAATAAGCATTTGATTTATTTAATTCTAGTTTATGTAATGGGTATTCCAAATGTTTTGTCAATGTCGTGTATTTATAGTCAAAAATTATATCCATAGTAAAGAGGAATTTTATATAGGTTATTTTAAATATAGCACCCAGTATATCCTTCAATATTTGGATATACTCTCTCAAACACTATGATGTAGGTGTTAATGTCTATTTTTCCGAGTGAAGGAAATATTCTCAGAAGAGTTCACCGTAAGGCGAAGACATTGACACTGTAGTCAGCAACAAAATGATGATCTTTATTGTTACTACTTGATTATTTAAAATCATTAAATGCGCCCATTAATTTTTCTGAAATTTAAGTGACCTCAGATCCTTGGTTTCTTAAAACTTTTGGGTTTAAAATCACCCAAGAAATCACCCTCTACATTTATGACATGGTTTAACATACACCCTGGATATAGAAAGAGAATATAGGAATATTTTAGCAGTAAATATACAACACTGACGTTGTTTTCCACATAACACCAAAACACTACTTCACTCGACGCACGTTTAGCCACCAAGTTGGCATCATCTGGAGATGATTAAAACTACACTTATGTTAACATTGCTATTTACTCCTATTTACACCTAAACTATTACTACGGTTCAGTGGACCAGCGAACCGCCGGACGGACGGACGGATCAGTGAACCGTGATTTACTAACCAATAGAAGCTATATGGGATTAATCCTCTGTCACCATTCATACTATTTTTATATTTAGCAATTTCCAAATTCTCAAAAGCATCTAGCTGTCTGGAATTTATTACATTCCTAATTAGTCTTAAATTGCTACCATCTATTTTACGGTTGTTCTCAAACGCATGCTGGGCGAGACCAGATTTATCTGTTCTACGATATTTGAGATGAACCATATGTTCCTTTCGTAAATCCCCTTTTCCTTAGTTTCTATTTTGTCTTTTGGATTGCCTAAAAGTTCTTGTAGTTTATTTCCCGATGGGTGAAGGGGTGAAACGAGCATCGTAAGGAATAGATATGAATTTTGGATTTTCTCTTTCATTTTGAAAAGTCGAGTAATTTCGAAGTGTCTTTAAATTTACGTTTCCTAATCATTTTATCAAATAAAATTACAGAATATCCATTATTCGCAGCTATATCTCTAATCAATGCCGTTCCTTTTTCCAACCTCTCCTTATTTAGGGGAAAGCTTAATAGGCGATGAATGAAAAAATTGAAACTCGCCATTTTGTGTTGCGCACAATGGTGAGAGTCCTGCTGAGAGTGCTCAACTCAAAATGGCGACTTTAAATTTTTTAATACATCGCCTATGCTGAAAATATAAATATTTTCCAAAAAAATGTTTTAAGTAGTAGTAGTATAGATCAAATTTGCACGTTAAAGCTCTTACATTTACTGTTAGAGCTTTTAAATTAAAATAATTAAAAATAATCCTATCTCTTCCTTTTTGTTCCCTAGATATTCATGTAATTGTATTGTTTTCATCCTTCACCATTAGCTTGATTTTACAAATTCAGTGTTGAACAGTATAAACTTTATTTCCATTATTCTGTATAAAAAGTAATGCTCAAATAGAGGCAATACTATAAGTTATTACAATCATATTTCCACTCTGTACTTACATTTCTTGCACTATTAGTGGCTGTACAGGCAGTTTGGGGTCAACAGCTCACAGTTCCAATTCTGCTAAAAGGTGTAAGCTAGACAAATTTATTATGTAGCCATGACCCATGCATTTGGTCGTGACAATGACTTAATCTAAATGAATGTTCAAAACTTGCTGTAGGAAATATCCCGCGATATTAATTTTGGTCATGTCTACTAACACTGTTATTTGACAAAAACATGACTGGCCTATTTAGTAGCCTGAATAAATAAAATATAGGAGTGTCGATTTCGTATTAATATTCGTTTGATGGTTTTTATTCTAGCGGCTTTCGTGGTTTTTAACAGATAATTTGTCTTATCTGATCTCTTTGGCATTATGAAGTACCACATACCTACTTTGAAGGATGATATCTGTGAAGCACCTGATTTTATTTAGTTTACCTATTAGAAAACATTCTTACCCATTAATTCAATCGACTTCATTATTAAGTAGCTGAAATATAATTAAGTGTGAGCCACAATACACCACATGGTCTGATTTTCGGTCCATTTATTTTTGTACCGAACCCTTGCATGTTAGTCTCTGCTCTGTTATTTCTTTGCAGTTTAAACTATTACTATACTTTGAAGGTAGTTTATCTAGTTCTTCCATTTTCTTCCCATCATTGTTAACTTTGTTTTCCTTTTCCAAGTGCTTTGTTGAAGTTTTATCTTTTTACCATCCTTAGTATTTTCATTTATTAATCAGTTAGTATTAGAAACAATAACTTGTCTTACTTAATTTGGATTAGTTGAAAAACTTGTAACTTTATTATGATTCAGATCCAATTCAACATAATATTTCCTAGTAAATACACTAATTGCATAAACCTTATTGTGATTATATTTCTGATAGTACTCGGAAAAAGTCATAATATTGGATCTCTAAGAATCTAATTATAAATTACTTTTACCTGTACTTTCACCAGATGAATATAATAGTTAAATGAAGTATAAAAAAAGAAAGTGATTACTCTCATTAATATATTCAATAAAACTGGAACAATATAAATTCGAAAATGTTAATAGGTTTTTATTGGTGCTATTCCCAATTGTCAGTAGAATGCATTAAGGAAGGTTCGGGAGACAATCCCGTTATGTAAACTTTGAACAATTACGCAACGTAATAGTCTTCGGTGACCTTAATGCAACGATCGGATGATCAAATAATCACGTTGTGTCCATGTGGACGCTTCGCGACCTAAAATACCAAAATCTAGCGAGTCCGTTATGATTTTGTACCGGAATACTTATTGGTTTCTCTCGGCACTTAATTACGTAACTGTAAAACTTTTATTTTCTCTTTATTTTCATTTATAATCGAGATGAAATGGGACAGGGACATACTTAATACCTGATATGGAAATAACATAGAGAATGTAAAGTAATTTAAATTATCGATGTTTAATTTGTTTGACATTATTTGTGGCAATGCATAACTCAGTGCTATTTCGGAAGGAGATAGGGGCAGGAGAAAGAGTAGATCCCTCACTTATCATCTCTTAAAGGATCAATAAGTATTTAGCTGCCTCAGATATTTTTTCTAGCAATATGCTAAACTAAAACAAGGAAATAAAGTGCTGTAAAAGTCACAAATTCAGTATGAAGAAAACTTTTAAAGTTCGTGAAAAAAAAACAAAAAAACATACTGTATTACATGTGATTTCACTATTTTACTTGCTATTTTTCACTGTTTACTTCTACATAAAGGAGAGAGAAGCTACGTTTTATCCGATGGTTTTGAAAATAAATTCAAGTTCTTTGTAAATTAATTTTAAATGAAAACGTCAAAGTGATAATACTAATAAATACCTTTATTGTCCAAAAGAAACCCAATTTCAGGACAATTTACAAAGTAATAAAGACTGCAAAATAATGATATAAAATAATAAAAAGATATCGGAAAGAAATAGTACAAAAATAAATATAATAAAAAACAAAGGTAACTTACAAGAAACTAAAATAAGTAGAAATAAACAAAGTCTATTTAATAATGCAAAAAGCTTTGTAATATATGTCATCACTTGACAACATTTCGGAAAAAAACAATATGAAAAATCTAGTAGGTAAATTGAATTATTAGTTTACTACTTTTAACTATTGTTTAACTGTTTCATTCAGGTTTTACTAAAAAAACTGATAAAATTTCGATGATTTGTTAAAAATAACCGTATCTTATAGTTGTTTTTTATCAATCTCTTGAAATTTGCCGTTATACCTCACTTGTTGTGGTCTTCAGAATCTTTGATTTGAAAAAAACACAGTTCTGATTTAGATGTTTCAAGAAATAAAGAGAAAACACTCTATATACTAGTATTTCGGCTTGCTAGGTTTTTCTCAATAGAGTAAATGTCGCATTTTAGTTATTTATATATTGATCTACCCCGATTCATCCTTCCCATCCGGTCAAGCTCGAGTTTTTAGTATCTATTCTAAGAGGGGCGAAAGTGTAAAATCTATTTGATCATTTCTATCTGCCGCGGCGATAGCTCAGTCTGTTAGGTGCTGGGTGATAGCCTGTGACTAACAGAATGGGTATATTGCGGCGCGAGTTCGAATCTCGCCAGGGGAGAAATGGCACCTCTCCCAGGGAATGGTTGTGTGTCTGCGTTTTTTTCATGTGTACCCTCCCTCTACACAAGCCTTACGCTTTCAGTAGGGAGGTTGTCCATTTCTGTGGTGTGTTTTATGTTTATTTGTAGTACAAGGATTTCTAATTAAAATTTTTTTTTATTTCTAATTGCTGTAACAGATCTAAGCGCTTTCCTTTCCTTTCCCGATGCAGTATCTTTACATTTTCCAGATCTATAAAATTATTGTTTTCTATACAATGCGTCGATAATCCTGAATTTTTTTACGTTATTTAGTATAGATTTTTTATGTTCTTTTACTCTAGTTTCAATACTTCTACTGGTTTGGCTCACATACACGACATTACAATCCACGCAGTTAATTTGGTATACTCCGGATTGTTTCAATTTATTAACCCTTCATTTGTTATTAAACCTTAATAAACTGAAACACCTGCCACCTATACTTTCATGTTATTTGAATAGAATTTTAAATTATTTTATATTTTATTTACTTATTATTTAATTATTATTCTTTTGTATAGTTATTGATATTTTATTTAGATTGTTATGTGTCTATTATCTACTATATCTAGTGATTACTTGCAGCTTCAAATTGTGATAAAATTACGTGTAAAATACTGATATTACTGCCAACATCCTATACGTGAAATAACTATTACCGTACAGATGCCATAATTTCACTTTTATGTTAAAACGGATGATTGCGCTCTCCTTTTTAAGGCGTCATACTTTTTAACGACGTAATCATTTCTTGGAATGAAGACACTTGCAGTGCCATCAAAAATTAAAATAAGAGAAAAATGAACAGACCTGTTTGCGCCAAAATTATTTCTACACAGTGACAAAGTAAAACATTCATTTGCGTTTACGTGCCAGCGTATGCTTTACCTACTACGAAACAGTTTTTATCAGCACGATCTTCTGATAGTGCTCATAGGTATATTTGTCTATTTATATTATTCTTTTACATTATACCAACTTAAAAGTTATTGCATTGTGTGTCTATTGTGGTAAATCTAGTCAATAGCTAATTTATTTTGTTCGATAGAGCTTCATAAAATATAGTAGCATATTATATTGAACATTTCGTAATGATGTATTTCACAAAAGTATATGTGTAATAATTTTCAATGGTCTGTATGTGATAATAGTGTGAAAGGAAAGTATTTTTCTCCCACGTGACTTTTTCATGTATTGATCATGAATCTATCAGTGATCTTAGCGTAACTTAAGGTTGGTCGTGTGTAAAACTAAAAATCATAAACACGATCTAAATGTAATATTTATGTAGAGAGTGTATTTAAAGTAGGATAAATAGGAAAGAATATTGCTTCACGCTAGTTTGGACGTGATCATTTGTTTAGCGCTTCTGGTTTAACACTGACGTAGTCTTCCACATAAAACCAAAATACTATACTGTACTCGACGCGCTTTTCGCCAACCATGTTGACATCATTCACCGGTTCAATGAATCGTCGCGACAGCCCCGTGAACCATCGCGATGGATCAGTGATCCGCCGCGACGGATCAATGAACCGCCGCGACGGGTCAGTGAACCGTGATTTACTAACCAATAAAGCCTGTTGTACGGGATTGGCCCATTCACACTATTTTTACATTTTGCAATTTCCAAACTCTCAAAAGCATCCAGCTGTCTGGAATTTGTTACATTCCTAATTAGTTTTCAATTGCTATCTATTTTATGGTTGTTCTCAAACCCATGTTGGATGACAATAGACTTATCTGTTCTACTATATTTGAGATATATTCCTTGAATCTAGTTTGAATTGACCTTCTAGTTTGTCCAATATACTGTTGATTGCAGTCTGTACAGCTAATTTCGTAAATCCCCAACTTTTTATTAGTTCAATCATCCTTTTCCTGCAATCAAAAGTATGTTGGACCAACTAGAAGCTCAATTCAAACTATATTCAAGGAATATATGGCTCATCTCAAATATGGTAGCACAGATAAGTCTAGTGTCGCCCAACATGCGTTTCAGAACAACCATAAATATATAGTGGCAATTTAAGACTAATTAGGAATGTAACCAATTCCAGACAGCTGGATGCTCTTGAAAGTTTGGAAATTGTAATGTGTAAAAATAGTATGAATGGTGACAGAGGGTCAATCTCATACAGCCCGCTTTATTGGTTAGTAAATCACGGTTCACTGATCCGTCGCGGCGATTTACTGGTACGTCTCGGCGGTTCACTGATTCGTTGTGATGGTTCACTGGCCCGTCGCGATGGTTCACTGAACCATAGCAATAGTTTAGGTATAAAAAGGATACAGTATTAGCACAGGTTTAGTTTTAATTATCTCCAGATGATGCCAAGTTGATTGGCAAAACGCGCGTCGAGTGCAGTATAGTGTTTTCGAGTTGTGTGGAAAACTACGTCAGTTTTATTTTCACATCAAAGGTTCCAACTTCTTTCAAGCTTCTGGTTTAGTTGGAAATTGCACCATTTTTCTTATTTCGAAGTCCTGGTAGATACATTTTTTGAAATTTGGAGATAATAGAAAATCACGATATCACATATGTTGGGTTGATAGGTCTTATATTTATTAATAAGAAAGCAATATGCAGACAATTCAGAATATCGATAAGCGAGTTAACCGATCTGAGATAAAGTATGCAGTTATAGGGAAGTGTAGGTATATTGCACAGTTTTGAAAAATATATAGTATGCCTCATGTAAAAAAAACTTTGATATACTCATTAAAAAAATCAATGTAAACTATAAACAGCAGAATGTGAATACACCAGGACGGACGTTAAAATAATTTTACATATTCATTAATCCTGCCAGTTTTTACTTTTTCAGGTTTCAGCTGTAGCTTCAATTTTTGTAATATCTAGTGTTCACGAAAATTACATAGCAACGTATAATTTAGAGGTTCAAATGAAGATTTACAGTCTTTTACAAAAAGTTGACCCGCCTTAAGCCCTAGATATAAATAAGAATGTATCTCAATCGGTACATTTTTTCTGCAATATAACTCTGATATGTTTAGACCATCAAAATCACTTAAAGCATCGAAGATGTATAGGATTGTTTAAATTCGATGTGATTGATGTGATTGCAGAGTTTCTGAAGCTACTGGTTATAGAAAAAAACTCATCTGACAAATCAGAAATTTTTCTTGTTAACAAAACTTTTGAAACCATTTTTTGCAAATACAAAATACATGAAAAAACAAAACATATCCTCTGATAAATAAAAGTTTTGTGTGAAAGTAGTAAGCAGTGTGTCTAACTCAAAACAAGACACGTTTGCGTAAATAACACGTAATTATTTCCTATTTTCTTATGTTTTAAATATGTTTGATGAAAAACTACTACTAAAAGCTTGAGTCATCATTAAGAAGCAACAGTAAACCTGAGTGTTATTTTATAAGTATAATTAATATTAATTTTCATGGTTGGGTTCTACCGATTTGTTCATGCTAGTAAGTTCATAATAGTAAGAATTTAAAATTATTTATAGATTTATTTAGACTGGAAAAATTAAGTTTATTGCTCACTCGATGTTATGTGATGCTCCAAATCTTCAAATCAACTAATAATATTACGGTTAATTACTCAACATATTAAAAATTGCATTACACCTAAAGATTTAATGTATACAGCATGTCCCAGATATCATTCTCCAGTCGAATATCTGAGTTATATTTAAGGATAAGTATAAACAATCTTCTATATTGCCTTCAAGGGAGAAAATCTTCTATCGAAATGAAAAACTGATTATAATTTTTTTCATAGTGACATGATGGTTTCAGTAAGGTTTTTCAGTAGACAGAATTTTATTTGTGGAAAGGGTTAATTAAAAATGCCTTTTTGTATCCATGCGAATATTATTAAGTTGTAAAAGCAGTCCATCTTTCTCAGTCATTATATTATGAAATCAAATTGTTTAGAAGTCACAATGTTACTTATTTTTGGAGTTCACTTTTGAATCTGAAAGCTTTTACATCTCATGAATTTATTATTCAGCAATCTCATCTCCATATCCCTATAGTTTCTCAAAATATAGTTCAGTTAATGAGATACGTATTACAGATTAATTAATAAGATATGCGAATCATTTATTCATTATTTCATACTACCTGTTCGATAATGAGAAAATAAAATAAGTAAAATCAAACGCTTTTAAATTTATCCTGATTACGGTTTTACTGCAATGAAATTCCTACGTGTTATTTTATATAGAGATATTTAACCTAGTTCGAATTTGTGGGAGTGAGAGCCATCGCAGTTTCTCACTCTTTTATGTGAACTTGACCGCGAGGCTTCACTGTAACACTCTCCATGGCAAGAAACACTCTCTTGCACTCACTCAACTCACTCTCTCTCATCCTCTCTTCACTCAGTTATCGTTAGGTTGTGCAATGTTGCCGGTACGCCCTAGATTTACCAAGAAAGGCGAACGGAACGAACATTGAATATTTTTGTTTATACTTCATTTTAATGGTTAATTATCTTTAAGTAATACACGAAAAGGGAAAGGGGAGACACTATTTTCCATTTAAAGTTATGTAAGTAGATATTTATGAAACACCGAAAAGAATAAAAGTTAATGAATAAACTCTTCGTGAATCTTGTGGAGTTTAATAGAAAGGGAAAAGCATAGAGAAAGTGCTCTAAAGGACCAAGCTGTAGCATACAGGATGTTACGACATTCGTGCATACGGACAGTAGGACGGTAATGTACACTTAAAAGTCAGCTAAAAGTTTGCTGACTTTTGACTTTGGAAAATTGTACGAATTTGTGAATAAACAAATCTAGTAAACAAATATGCAGTAACAAAAAAATAACACGAAAAATAATTAATAGTATTTACCTCAATATTATTGTTAGGTGACCGACTGGCAAGATATCCAATTCTAACCTTAGTCCTTCTCCTTTATTATTTCTATTTTCCCTTTTCTGTTTATCACAGATTAAACGCACAAAATCATTTATATTTTTTGCAAGAAGAACTTCCACAAATTTTGGAGAACGTACCACTTGATATCCTATACTTTTCCTGACCGCTGGGTAGCCAGAGACGGCTCTGTTAGTTGGCCATCTCGCTCGTCAGACCTAACTCCATGCGACTTTTTTCTGTAAGGATTTAATGATTTTCGTGTACAGAACACTAGTACTTAGAAGACTTGGCCGAACGCATTTTTCAGATGATCCAAGAAATGACACAAAGATGATAGATTCAGTTTGTGGAGTTCAACAATGTGCAGAAGCATGTTTAGCAGCAGACGGCGACCACTTTAAATAGCTGCTATAAATATTTTTCGTGTTTTATTTTGCTTCTACATATCTGTTTACTAAAGGGTGGCCAAATTTGATATTCCGATTTGAATGGGCCACCATTTATACCAATCTTAATTGACAGTTTTCGTATAGTGACAGATGTCAGGTAATGATTAGTTGTGGCTTGGTCATTATGGAGCAATAATTGTTCATTCAAGAACGCAGATTTATTGTCAAATCTCATTACCAAAATCGGATGTATTTTTGCCCAAATTACAAGTAGATACCGTACGTATTTCGGAAGAAATTTGGTACCATCTGTTAAAGTTATTGAGAATTTTATGAAGAAATTTGAACATTATGGATCAGTAAAATCTTACAGACAACATGTTGTACAATTGTGGTGCCCGATCAGAAGCAAACATTCATGCGGTAAGGGCTAGTAGTGAAAACCCGAAAATATCATTCGCAAACATTCACAGCAGGTCAGCATTAGTTAAAAGCCTATAAGATACCGGGATATCAAAAATTATCTTGGTCTTGTGGAATGTAAAACGTGTGTCTTACTTTAAATTTTTGAATGTTTTGTTGTGTCAGAATCTGTCAAAACCATAACGCCAGAAATGCTGCAAAACGCTTTTCACAGCATGAGGAGGCGCGTCAACTTGTGCTTCGAACAAAACGGGGGACATTTCCAACAATTACTGTAATTTAGTTTTTCTTGTTACTAAAACCGTTATTTCATAATTTGTAGTTCATTATTGTTTTACAACTGAAATAAATAGGTATGAAATTTGTAGTTTATTGATGATGTCAGTGTGACAGTGACATAATTATTTGAAATTTAAAGTAAGACACACGTTTTACATTCCACAACCACCCTTGACCAAGATAATTTTTGATATCCCGGTACAATTGACCGAAGAATTAAAACCAAATTATTATGTGTTTCGTCGTACGTTTGTTGACTGGATCTTAGAAAGAAGGCAAACTCATGATTTTTATCAAAAAATAATTTTTAGCGATGAAGCTTATTTCGAAATTGATGGATACGTAGACAAGCAGAATTGAAGAATATGGGGTGAGGGAAATCCAAGAATAATACTGGATTGCATCCAAAAAAGTGACTGTGTGATGTGGTTTTTGGGCGGGAGGCGTGATTGGCAATTATTTCTTCCAGAATAAACCTGGTGATGCGGTTACTGTGAATGGAACTCGATAATGATAACAGATTATTTGTGGAATCAATTGAGAGGCCGTCCAGAACATCTAGTTTCAAGAGGACGGTGCCACTTGCCATACAGCGGATGAAACACTGAAAATCTTTTGCCTATCGAATAATTTCTTGAAGAACTAACGTTAATTGACGCCTAGGTCGTGCGACCTGACACCATTGGATTCTTTTCTGTGGGGCTTTTTGAAGTAAAGGGTTTTCGCTAACAATCCTCAAACAACCGAGCAACTTCAAGTTAACATTACTCCAGCAATTGAAGAAATTGGACCGAACGTCTGCGGAAATGTTACGTATCGAAAATTTTGGGAAAATAATGTTAGCATGCCAAGGAAGCAGAGAGAGGCACTTGTCTGATATACTTTGCACTTAAAAATAAAATAATAAAACAATAATATTTAGTGATTTGTGTGTTTTATTATTAAATTAAATGAGAAGGTCAAATTTGGACATTCTTTAGATTTGTTTAATAAAAATTCGTTAAAGTTTCCATTTTCAATTATTTTTTTAAACTTCCATATCTTGAAAACTATTTGTATAATCGCAAAATGGTAAATAAACTTTTTGCCGTACTACTGTCCGTATGCGCGAATATCATAACACTCTGTATAGCAACAATAAGTCGGCACCTTTATAATCTAATTTAAGGAAGATGATAAAAATCCTGTAAAGCATATATTGGTAAATTTTATTGAGACTGAACTTCAATTGTAACTGAGAAACTGTCCAGATAATTTCAACAATGTAATTCTCCCTAAAATTAGGATTATAAGTATTATGATAATATACTGTTTCGGTACTCGCTGCCCGCAAAATAATAATATGCCGCTCTCTCTCCTACACTATTCTCTGATTTCCGGGCTCATCATCAAGATGAGAATGAGATATTATTATTATTGTTTTTTCATACTTATATAGTTTTTAAATTAAGAAAATATTGCCAATGAAATACTAATTGCTCAATATGGTGCCAAATATTTTTCCAATCGTTTCTCATAATAGATCATTCTGTTATAGAACTCATTAATGCTGTTTGCCTTTTCAAATGAATTTGAAAGAACAAGGAGTGTGAGAATCGCAGAAATATTATATTGGAGACCAAAATAAGTCGTGTCGTCATAAAAATAGTTTTTTAGAACGAGAAACAAAATCATTTCTACTCGAGATTATGTCCTTAAATCTTGACCACGCAATTTAAGACATATCCTGTACATCCTCAATAGAGTATCTAATGCTAGTAAATGATTTAAATTCAATGTTATTATTCAGTGCCATTATTGTTTAGACATGGCAGTGTGGCTAGCAGGTAACTGAAAGAAAATGTCCGTTACATGACCCATTTTCTAGTATTTTATGGAAAAAATGTACATTTCGTTCTCAAAGAAGTGATATTCCATTACTTTTAATTGACAACACTGTTTCGCGTTACCGTTGCTTAGCAGTTATTAGTTTTTTTCCATCAGAACGCAGACTGACTTGTCCTCATTCTTCATATAACTTTTGTATCCTATAGATATTGCGCAACTTGATTCTCTGGCTCCCTAGTGCCTAGTATATAAATATTAGCTTTTTCATGGAGAAATATGTTTGCAACCATTATTTTCAGACTAATTAATATTTTCATTATTAATTTAATTACAAACACACCAAATATGTTTTAAAGTACTGTCATTGTTTATTGTTCAAAAAAATGTAAAAAACAGACAAAAATGTTTTAAGCTATTGAAAGCTCATGAAAATTCTGGATTTCCATAAAATAACTTATAAGCAATTAGTTCATTAAACACTAGTCAATATAATTTACCTGAAATAGATACAATTAAAAATTATCAAAATTTATCTCAGGCGATATAAAGTGGTGATGACAATACTAAATATACTGACATACCTATACTTAATAAGTTTTATAATTTCACGATTTTTTTGCATAACTGCTATCCCGTGTTTTTTTTATCAAAATATGTTTATCAAATGTGTGAAAATAGTTGTTTTGTAGCCGTACTCAGGAATACTGGTTTTTAGAGGTCTTTGCCATCAGGTCAGATCTTATCCCTCTTTATACTTTCTAATGGTGTCTAAAACTATTTAAATATAAATGGCACTAGGTATATGATTTATGACCCGTTTATTTATGTCTCTTATAAAGCAATTTTAGTCTTTTAGACAAAGATAATTTTATAAATCAACGATTTTTCAAACAAGTATTTAGATATTTTAGAATTCCATTCGACATTTCAAATTCAAATAGACATTTTATAATTGAAATATAATTTTTTTAAAATACTAGTTAAAATCAATTAAACCCGTTATTTAGTTAAACTTGCCTTCAAACGACTCATAAGTCAGAACTCATAAAAGCTAATTCAATGTTTGACACCACATGCCACTTTTTTTATTTCATGATATACAGGGTGTCCACCTAGTGCGCGTAAGTCCAATATCTGGGTTAATAAAAGAGATAACTTAATTTTTTTTTCAACAGGGTTGTCTAATATCCCGAGCTGCACAAAATGAAAATATATTTACATATTCAGGGTGTTCAGTTTTTCCTGGACAGGTACCAACTTCATTTTTTTAAATGGAAACCTATATTTTTTATGGCATTATCGAATTCTACGTAAAAAATTAGTGGGACTTTGTGCATAACACTGCTATTGAAATATTGATAGTTTTCGAGATATTTGACTTTTAATTTTTTTTTCTTATGTTTCGTCACTTCTAATAGTTGACATAATTATGGTTGTATGACAGCTAGAAATTATTTTTTTTCAGAAACTGTAGAGTGAAGATGGCTCTTTCGAAAAACGTATCAAAAGTTCACCTGCGATATACAGGGGGCAACAGAAATCGTGCCAAACCTGATGGTTTAAAATTTAAAAAATCTCGACTTTTTCAAATGGAACACCCTGTGTTTTATGATTTCATTAGATGCCTTTCTGTAGACTCTACAATTTTATAATAGCTTTCCCTATACCTAAGTTGCGTAGTTTTTGCAAAAAACCCACTTTTATGAAAAATACCCGATTTGCGCACGTTCCTTTCTCGGGAAAAACGCAGTGAGCGTCTGTCACGCAATAAAATTTGTGACAATCAGTTTACATGTCATTTCTTCTTTTACTGAATATTCACGTACGAGTTTAGAGTAAGTACTAAGCGTGCATACAATGAACTATTCAAAAGAAGAATTAGTGAAAATGGTTTATGCCTTAGGAGAAGCTCATGGAAATTGTTTGCTAGCAGCACGTATTTACAAAGCAAATAATCCAGATTTACATATCCATATATCCATCCATCCACTATCCATATATATTGAAACACGTCGATTCTGTCTCGCTCTAAATTCCGTCGCCGAATCCACAAAGTTTCAAAGCGTCCCGTTTCCTACGCGTTTTCCCAATTTAAACGCCTTTTTAAAAAACCTCTGCAAAATTTTCGTCGATCGCCGTTCGGCGATAGAGATACGCCTAGCACCGGCGTTTGTCCTCGCGCCTAATGGCCCCGTCACGCCTGCCGAAATCCCGACTTTTCGCGGGACTCCCTAGACCCTTTTTCTAATTTTACGGCTTCGAGAACTGCTTTACGCGAAAGTTCTGTCCTTTCTCTAATCCTTTCAGATTTTTTTTCGAGACCGTACGCCGACTCCTTCTACGTCTATTTCATCTTCGAAAATCTCGAGTCGCGTCCGTCTCAACTTCTTTCTCATTTTATCTACCGATGTGAGATTACACTAACGCGACAAGCACCTCCCACGAAAACTGTCAAATTAATAAAATTTCAGATAAGTTATTTTCCTACGAGAAATATTGCTAACGGAATCGATAGTACTGACTGCCAAACACTTCTGATTATCAAAATACTGAAGCGAAATGCTTTTCCAATTAGAAATCGGTACAAATTATTTTTTCAGGTTGACACGTACAGTTTCCATACCTAAACGTCTCAAGGATTTGACAACAGGCGCGGTAGCGCAGCGGGAGAGTCATAGGATTCAAAACTTCATAATGCTGATTTCGCGAGTTCGAGTCACGATGGAGGCAATTTTTTTTTACTTTTTAATTCCAATTATTTATTAGTATTAGTATTTAGTTATTCTGTTTCATTATCCCTAGCTTTTATTCTTTCTACGCGTAAAGTTTGGAATTAATTTGTTCATTTTGGCAGTCTGTTAAATTCATTATTTTAGCTTACAAAAGTAAATATCTATAATATTTTTGGTCCCATTGATAAAATTGTTAATAATGTTTACTTAAAAATAAATTCTACTTTCAGTACTTAAAAAATTATGATGTTTTACCACCAAGAATAGAGTACCCTTACAATTCATCAAAATATTAAGAAAAATCGTTTAGTATAATTACATCATCATTCCAGATACAAAATTTCTTTAATATGGATTTTCTTAAAAATAATATTATTTTAGATGCATTTGTCACCCGAAGGGTGACCCCAGACTGCAGGCCTGGACCCCCGGTAGGGCTAGAAATCGGAACGAAAATCGCGACAGCGATTTTCTCCCATTTCTAGTCCTAACTTAATGACCCACATACAGCACTAAGATTCTCTAAGCTTATGTTTTACTGTATTCTAAAACGAGTATATTGTTTCAGGGCGACACATGTTGTTGGATATGTGATAAATGCGAGGAGTACGAGTACGTCTACGATGAATTCACATGTAAAGATTGCGGCCCTGGATACTGGCCGTACGAAGACAAATTGTCGTGTTATGCACTTGAGTTGCAGTACATGCGCTGGAACACACCCTACGCTTTTGTTCCAGCTGCGTTCTCCTGCTTAGGCATCTTGGTAACCTTCGCCGTAATTATCCTATTCATAAAGCATAACGACACTCCCTTGGTCCGGGCCTCGGGCAGAGAATTAAGTTACATGCTATTATTCGGCATTCTTCTCTGCTATCTAAATACATTCGCACTCCTGGCGAAGCCCACCACGGAAATATGCATCACCCAGAGGTTCGGCGTAGGCGTCGGATTCTCAATAATATACGGAGCACTCCTCACCAAGACCAATAGAATCTCCAGAATATTTGATTCTGCCTCGAAATCTGCGCAGCGACCGAATTATATCAGTCCGAAGTCGCAGGTAATCATCACTTGCTCTTTGATCGCTGTGCAAATTATACTCACCCTGGTGTGGATGGTCGTAGAACCGCCAGGCACAAGATACCACTACCCGACTAGAAATCAGGTTAGTATAAAATGTGGGGATTCTGACTCAAAATGAAATCTTTTATTAAATATCGATTTTGTTTGCGTTAAACTCATCTCCATGCGACACCTAAATGAATGCATATTTAAATAATATTGCACAAAGTGAAATAAATAGGTATATTGGGACGTGCTGGAAATATACATTGTCTGCTAAAATGTTTGCAATATGCGGGAATAGTATATTATACTATAAGGGACAGAAATGCGTTATTTTAGCAGAGGTGCAATTTGAAGCCCGAGGGCGAAGCCAGAGGGCTACAATGCACCGAGGACAAAATAGCATTTCTCCCGAATGGTATATACTATTTTTTCCACGGTCTCATTAACTTAAAAACACATATTTTGTTATTATGAAATAAGTAGCACCAGAATTATTGTATTCGGATTTGAGGATTTATTTAGTAGTCGTTGAGTTATTGTCATAACTACAAAATAAACAAACAAAAAGAATTGTCAAATTAAGATGTTAGTTTGGTTTAGTTTACAGTTTGTTTAGTGTACAATGAATAATTGTGAGTCGGAAGAGATTGTGGAGGCTGCAAATATTGCAATAAGCAATTTGTTACCTACGAAGTCAAGATCTTTATACGATATAGCTTACAATCGGTTCAAAACGTGGTGCGCCGAGAAAAATATTCAAGTATACAGCGAGAATGTATTGTTGGCATACTTCAGTGAAAATGCAAAGAATTACAAGTCTTCCACATTATGGGCGCAATATTCTATGGTTAAGTCATGCTTGATAATTTACGACAACATAGATATAAGCAAATTCCCCAAACTGATCGCATTTTTGAAAAGAACCGGTGACGGATATCAAGCGAAAAAATCGAAAATATTGACAAAGGGTGAAATCGACCGTTTTCTATCAACTGCAGATGACAAAGAATTCTTAATGATTAAGGTAAGATTACTTTTGTTGTTAGGTATTTCAATTATTTAGTATTTTGATTTTTTATAGGTTGTATTAATTCTGGGGATTGCCGGAGCTTGTCGAACTGATGAACTAGTCAATTTAACTGTAGATGATATTGAGGATGTAGGCTCATCCTTGATTGTAAAAATTCCAAACACTAAGACAAAGATTCCACGAACCTTTGTGGTTACTGATGTGGGAAATATGCTTGAATTGTATCGAAAATACCTGTCCCTTCGTTCTCCCCACGTCAAGCATAAGCGCCTTTTTTTGTACTACAAAGCAGGAAAATGTAGTTCGCAGCCAGTTGGCAAGAATACCATCGGAAAAATTCCTAGTGTAGTAGCTTCGTATTTAAAATTACCTGATGCTGCATGTTATACTGGTCACTGCTTACGAAGATCTTCAGCGACATTACTGGCAGATGCTGGTGTGGATATCACGACAATAAAGCGTCATGCTGGTTGGAAATCAACGACAGTCGCTGAGGGTTATGTCGAGAACTCCATTGAAAATAAGACCAAAATTGCTAATCACGTTTTAGTAGGTACCATCACTAGCGCAATCACAAAAACTTTAAATGTAAGCGAAAGTAATATTCCTTCTAATATTAATTTTGAAAATTGTACAAATGTTACATTTAATTTAAATGTCAATAAATAATTTCAATGTTACCTCTTTTTTTGCATAAAAAACGTTCTCCATAATGTAAACTCCCTTGGGAGCATTATACTCCCTTGGGAATAATCGACTACTTCTGTTTCAATTTTGATGTCATAGAAACTGATTTCTACTCCCGACCGTGGAAAAAATATTTTATTACCGAGGTTTGAAAAATTTTTATATTGAAGTTATTAAAAAATATATTTACAATTAAAAAAATATATATAGCACCTTTAATGGTTCTTTTCGGCATATTCCTTTAATATTTGAGTAATTTCATCATCATCTCTTAATAATTTTTTTTATTATGCCGATAAAAAAATGTATAAGCTATATTTCTGGGTCTTTGGCACCCTATTAACTAATTTTTACTGCTATTAAGTAACTATTTGTTCGAAAAAATTAAAAAATATGATAGAAACTCAAAACCAATGATTTTTTTTATCAGATAGCGACAGTTTAATGAAAAAAAAACATCAACAAATCAATTTTAGCACCACAAAGAGTAACATGAAAAAATAAACATTAGAAATTAACATTATCTGGCAATATCTGTACCACAAACAGTGATTTTTCAAAATGTATCAATATAAATGTAAATGGTTCATCATTACATACTAATATAAAGAACTGATTTTTTGACTGTATTTAGGGAACAAATTACAATGACCAGAATGCAAACTTTTTTCCAAGCTATTTTTCCAAAAATTATGTTAGCGATTTTTTTATCCAATGTCTGGAAACATAACATTTTTTCACATGCCCAGAACCCCAAATACCGTGTGAAGTTATTAACCATAACTATGATGCAAATTCTTGAAATTACTAAAATAGGAAAGAATTACATCTTAGACGCTTTGGAATTATATGAAAAATGTAGAACGGAACATAAGAGGATCAAATGACAAATTATGAATAGTGAACAAAATAATACCCCTCCTATGGACTATGGCATGTCCAATAGTGTTTTTATAAATGCACTCGCAGTATTATCTATGATAATTTTTAGAGACTGATTTAGAGACATTTATTTTGACCCTTTTCATGTTTCGTCCTACACTTTTCATATAATTCCAAAGCCTCGTAGATGACCGAAATAAAGTCATTTTTTCCTACTTTAATAATTCAAAGTCTCTGCGTGAATTCAAATTCATGTCTTCATTTTCAAAAGTTCTTTGCAGTCTTTTAGTGCCCTTTTAATGGTGTCAGTTTTTTAACAACTTTTAGTGTATTTTGTTTAGATTTCTCTCAACTTATTTCATTTTTCTAATAGGTTTTACCTACATAATGTTTATCATCAGTGTGTAATTCACAAGGAATACTGTGAATATAATATTTCCTAATCCAATTTAATTATTTTTTTTTATTTGATTAATCTGCTTTATCTACTGAAAGAATTTCAGTTAGACAAAAATACTTAACGTAGGAATGCTGGTACTCACAACATTGATGTGAGCAATATTGCACCGAGCGAAATAAATATTCTTCAGTAAAAAACGTGGACGTGCTCAAAATATAAAACTAGGAATTTAAAACCAATTCTCCATTATTACCTTGCGCTCTTTTTTATTTAGAAGCTTTATGCAAAAATATTATGTTCCGGCGCTGTGTCGGGAATAATTAAGTAAGTAGAAGATAGACACACTAATAATAAATAAAAAATCATTGATTAATAAAATCATTTATCCACTTAATCAGTTTATGATTTTCATGTGATGTCAGTTTTTCATTAAAATTGGTTGAAATATTGATTCTAATGTCCACTGTCTTATGACTTTAATAATCTAAATTCTACCGTACACTCGACATGTCAATTGCACATTGTCAGCTTGGCTAGTCGTGTGTAACCGCCTTTAGTAAAATAGAAAATAAGAAAAACAAATTCTCAACTGTATAATTACTCATAGCAACGTATTCCTAGAGATTAATGTAAGAAACAAGAAACTCTTTAAAAATAACAATAACCACTTTCAAGAGTAAATAATTTAAACAGGGTTTTGTAAAGTGTTTGCACACTTTGTAGCTGCTTTAAAAGCCGGTGTAACTATTATGATCAAACTGGCAGAAAATTTATTGTTTTCCAAGCCATCTAGGCTCATAATTTGTTTACTTCTAACCAAAGAGTAAAATATTTTGAATTTCAAAATTACTCGAAAACTATTACCTTTGGTAACTAAACAAATCATGATATGAAACTATTTAGATATAAAACCCTTTTGAACTATAAACAGAAAACTGGAACACTAGATTGATGCAAACGACTATGATTACGATTATATTAAGATAAAGGACTTAGGTCAGTATTTCCTTAAACTGGAGTTCATCGTCTTCTTAAAGTCTAGAGACTTATTGTAGTCAAACCTATCCGGGTAACTTTTTATACCAGGTGGAGGTGGACACACAAGCTTTGGAACTTTTTATAAGCTATCGTTTGATACTAATTTCAAATTTATCCAAGAATTAAAAATTTTCAAAATTTTCGGAAAATTTTTAATTCCTGGATACATTTGAAATTAGTATCAAACGATAGCTTATGAAAAGTTAAGATAGGAATGTGCAAACCGTTTTGCTTGATCTCAAACCGTTTAGATTTTACAGGGTGTCAAAGTTGCAAAAATGTCAATATTCACCCGTCAATATTTCAAAAACAGTTTAAGTTAGGTATAGGGAAGGCTGATGAAAGTCCTACTAAAATCAAGGGTTTAGTTCGAAAAAGCAATAAAAATATATATTTCCATTTAGAAAAACGAAGTTGGTACCTGTCCAGGAAAAACTGAACACCCTGAATATGTAAATATATTTTTATTTTGTGCAGCTCGGGATATTAGACAACCCTGTAGAAAAAAAAATTAAGTTATCTCTTTTATTAACCCAGATATTGGACTTACGCGCACTAGGTGGACACCCTGTAGGTAATACCGAGGGTAATACTATAGAGTAAGTAATACTTGAATCAGAGTGTTTTGCTTTTTTGTCGTTTTAAATTGCAACCAATAAAATGTACGAACAATATCTTGTTAAATTTTATACTATTGATTTGTGGTCAAGACAAATAACTGTTCAATTTTCCACACCATTACCTATCACTGGCTCAACTACAAAACCAAAGCCAAATCCAGTGAATGTAAGATGTAAGAACTGATATTTTAGAGATTATGATGACATAGACGCCTACTATATTTCAAAATTATAATTAGTTACGACATATTTACTTATTTAGTAAACAAAAGTAAATTCAGTAAAAGAATAACTTCATCAGTTGCTTAAAATTTCACTACTAAACAGTTGGTGTTAGTAAAAAGTTGTAGGTGTTTTATTATAAGGAAACCAAATAATTGGCTTTTAATATTTTCCGCTTTTCGTTATTGTAGGAAACCCAAATTTGACATGTAAATTGTTGCCAAAATTTAGAAATTTATCATTTTACTATTCCATTATGTTACATATGCACTCTAGATAGGTATTTCAGCTAAAGTTGCTCTAACTAAGATTCTCTAAATAAAATATATCTGCTAAAATATATATCTACATAATTTTGTCTTTATAACTGGTCACCCTTTATATGTTTTGGATAGTTCTAGTGGTTAGCAATATAAGGTTAAATTAGGTGTGAGGTTGATAGTACTCGACAAAAGAAGGAAAAAGTTCCTATAAACATAACCCTGAAAATGCATCCCTTAGAAGATACACTCCTCTAAAAACTACCCCTTACCTGTGTCACATAAATTTCATTATCGCGACACAGAAAAATAACCCACAACTATAAAATATTACTTGCTAACTTATACCCGTTCACAAATTATTAACGTAAAATGGCATTTCTTCTTCTATATTCAAAGAGATGTAGCTTCTTAGAGCTGCATTTTCGGAGATACGTTTACCGGAACTTTTTCCTTATTTTGTCGAGACAGATACAGGGTCAACCATTTGAACTTCCTGTCCTACTCATATACTGTATTTTATAAGCAAAAATAAAACGGAATTATTGCGATTAATCCCTTACCCTGTATATGTTGTACGTACGTTTATCGTTTTTTTAAGCTATGATGTTTTAGGAAATTAGTGCTTATTATTAAATAGAAATCATAATTTCATAAATAAATCGTCAGATAGGTAACATAAATAAAGCCTACCTTAATACAATTACCTTATTGATTTTATAAAAGTAATAAAAACCATAAAAAATGTAAGACAAATAATATCATTGGGTGTAGTTCCTGGCCAACCACTTTAATGTAATAATTTCCTGGTCATTTTACATTTTACATATGTCATATTTTTATATTTTCTCTCATTGTTAAATGAAATATGCGACACTTGACATTAATTTGAAAATTAATATTTTCTGGATCAAATATCGTGAATATTGAATACTTAATGCATAATAATTATGCAATGTAGGTCTACGTCTGGGTCGAGCAACGTGAGCAAGTAAGCTTATTCATTTAGGACACGGAAACGCGTAGTTTTTGCTTAGGACACATTGACCTCGCTAGATACTCATCTGGAGTCTTTGACACTGAACGAATTTGCGGAATCGTTAGCCTTTTAAATGTTACCGAATATTTACTTTCTTTCCAAGAAACTAACCGTGCTATTGGACTAAATCTATGTGTGAATTCTTGGTTTCGTTTTTATTAGCAGAGTTTATTAGTACAGGTGTTAAGTTTCTGAGGTATACTTGGGAAAATAAAGCGGATACTCGAAGCGGATGGTTCTTTATGAAACATCGTGAAAATAATTGTTTTCATTTAGATGTTCCATGAAATATCTTGGAGAAAATGAAGAAAATTTCTTGGAACATCTAAATGAAATCAATGTTTTTTTCAAAACAATTACTTGGGAAAAGTTATCTTGATTTTTTATGTTAAGGGTTTGACATTTTTATTATTCATATTAAAACATGTTTTTAATTTAGTACCTACATTTTATATTATGCTATGTTACATATTTATTCTGGGTAATTGAATTTACTCGGGCACAATATTTCGTTTACAAAAGAAAGCATTATTGTAGACGTGAATAATAAGGAACAATGGCGCCGATTTCAGGGGTTTTACCACATATATTTATTATAACTGAACATTTCTAGGTGACTGCTATGAAAGCATTAGACTTAACTAGGGTCAGTTATAAAATATTCTTGATTTATCTTCCATTAAATGCTAGAAGATACTAAGAAAAAATATTGCAGAGATGAACTTCTAAACAGATCATTTTGATTCTCTTACTTCCAAACGAAGACTGAAGAATATAAAGGATTACAGATTGGTTGGACAAAATGTTTGGAAGTCTTTTTACAAATAGAAAGGGTCAGTCTTTTTTTGGAGTTTAAACTCGTGATATACCTATCGCGGGGTTACTTATCTTAATAGAAGAGAAATAAAAAAAGGGGCATCTTGGTTCCGAAATCATTTAACCAAGTCTGTAAGGTGGCTGCTTGCAATATCTTGTATTGCAATGTATGTGGAATATGTGGGAAATATACTTCCCATTGGTATTTATAAAACATAAATATGAAGTTGCTGAAATATGGACTATTATGTGATTTAAAATGTTGGTCTCTGAGTTAGGTTCTGAGTCCTATGTTTCTTAGATCTCCCCAACACATTTGTTTAGATACGCTACTGATGTTGATTGTGCTTCCCTTCTTGTTGATAATAGAGGATTCGTATCAAGATTTATTTAAATAGTATTTTAAGTTCCAAGTACATTTGATGCGGTCAGTAAATATTTCTAAGTGAAAATTATACCGATGTTTGGGTTGATCTCTCGAACTATTTCAATATTAACATATCTTGAAATGCTAATTAGCCTTTTCATTGTTGTTTCTTCGTAAATAGCTATTCGACAATTTTTATGAACATTTACAGTTATGCTTGAATATGATCAGGTTTATATATTAATTGAGATATTAATTAAACTCATTTGCATCATGTTTCAGACGTCAGTGACAGTGATACTGATGTATAATTAATTATGGATATTAGTATTTACGTAAATATGCTATTCTTATTTAGTATTTTTTCTCAACTTCCCTATGTGAAAAAAATTTGCTTGCCCTTAAAAGGTCTTAAGTACACATATACATGTCATTAAACTGATTTATAATTTACGATTTCCATAGTGTCCAGTTTCAGAGTTATCATTAAGTCAATCTTAAAGATATAAGTTGAATGGTATAAAATCCACTTATATCTTCACAATTCATCTTCACGAACTCACCTCAATCAGTTCATGTCCTTTTTAAATAATTTGATATATCTTCAAAGGTATCAAATGAAGTATAGTATCTAAAATTGGGTGAAAATATTGTAACATATTTAGTACTTTGCCAATATTAATTATTCGCAGTTAAAATGGTGAGTTTTAATTATATTTGTTTATAGTAATTTTAATAGTATTTCTAGTATATCTTATATTGCCATTACAAGTATAACTTTCCAATAGTAATATAATTTCCTCAGTGCGTTTTGCTTTTACTAAACCTTTACCACCGTGTACATACGTGTACGTAGGATATAAGTACAAGTATGAAACTAATTTGCCACTAAAATTGTCTGAATTTTAATGACGGATAATGAATTCACCGAAATAATTTCGGCACATATACAATAATTGGAGAAACAAAATTAAAAAGTATGACAAATTTTTAAGAGTTTTAAGAATCCTGTATATAGGATGTTGCAAATTATTTGTTCAATACTGAGATTATCACTGTTAAGGTTTAAAGTAGCAAATTAGCAAAGATCAGATGCGTTCTTAATTTATATGTTTGTTGGATATGAAACTTGATTGCCGATTTTTAATAACTATTAAAAAAGTTTGTAATTTTACTCCTATGGTAACTTTTTGTTTTTTTCCTAGTCAAAAAATGATAATCACATACGTTTTAGGATGTTTTCTTTTTATTTCAACGCATATAACAAAAAAAAATATCATTTAGCGTCGAGTTTCAGAGATATACATTAAAATTAGGGTTTTACAGTTGAAACAAATTGTGTGTTTTTATAGATTTGGATAGAGCACTCATTCATGAATATTATGATAAAGGATTTGATTAATCTATCTCTGATAATAAGGGATATATAATAATATGCTTAAAAGAGTCACAAACTCGGACAGACTCTTTTGGGTATGTCTTCCTTATTTTTACAGATATATTCATCAAACGTTTTATAAATGTATTCGTGGAAGGATACTGTCTAGATGTTTAAAAATATACAAGATGTTCTTTTTAAGGAAGTCAAGTTTAGTGTGTAGTATCTCTGAAACATTCCATTGTTTTTTGTTCCCTGCCATAAGCAATAAGAACCAAATACACTAATACCATTTTGTATATAGCATTTTCGACTATGAGGAAAAACCAGAAAATTACTCAGGGTGCAATATTGCGTGCACACGTGGTACACCATTTAACTGGGTCACCCTGTACACTGAATAGTCTCATTTCACTTTCATAGTACCTACATAAATAGTGTCAAGTCTAAAAAATGATGTAGTTGTCTTGTTTTTTAAATTTTTTTATCTAGAGAAAGGTTTCTAAAATTAACATACAAAATAACAACAGCTTGGTAAGACTGGTTGTCCTATTTACGATTTTTTTCAGCAGGTGATTTGAATAGAGTCTTTATAAAATTGTTTTAATTATAGATTAGAAAGTGATCACGAGATTTAAAAATTGGCACATTTTTTTATAAAATAGATCACATATGTAAATAAGCATTTCATTGTTACTTAAACAACTTTCTTATTTTGTAAAATAAGACGATGGAAAGTCAGCAATCTGCAATTTGAATCTAAAAAATTACGTAACAAATTGCAACAAAATGAAGTCAGTAGGTTACATAAAATAATTAATCAATAAGAATGAAAACAGTTGCATTTAGTTTATGCAGATAGCTCAAGAGGATTATGTAAAAATTACTTCTGTCAGCTTTCAAACACAGACACCATTCTCTTTTACTGTTAAATTACTTTTTTCTATTACTTTCTTATGCTGCAAAGCTGTAAAGAGTACAGTTTGTTTCGAACATGTGGTACTATTGTTACATTCTTCATTTCTTGCATCAGCTCATCCCGTTATATTGTACATATATTTATAAAGAAAAAACAGAGGCCACTCGTTTCTCTCCATATAGGGTGAAGATACAAACGTATTATTATCCCAATGATTGTTTCATTATTGTTATTATTTAGCAAATCATTGAACACTATCTATTATGAGTCGATATATTAATTTTAGTAAAATATTTTATTTTATATTAGCCTATAGTTGTTCATTTACTTCATGTTTTATAGAATGCTTTATAGAATATATAGTTTTATGTTTTATATTTTTTTTTGCACAAAATACAACTTTCTGGAAAATATACTACTAGCAAATAATGAGGGATTATTGGGTAAGCAGGATTCTCTTCTTTTTATTTAGAAATATTACAGTGACATTCATAACTTACAGCAGATACTGGATGTTGACTACCATTGAACATTTTCAAATATATATAAATTAAGTGCCAATTTAATATTAACAAATACCAATTTTAATATTAACAAAAAGAGTAGTTTTCTTCGTGTTAAATAAAACCACTATTTGAAGGAGTACAAATGTCATAAGTTTGCGAAATAATACTCTTTACCACGTGCAACTCGAGACTGGTAAAACAGATAATTATTAAACTAAAAACTTTTTAGTTGGGTGAAAATTGAAATCAAAATGCTTCAATTGAAATTGTTTCGAATTGGTGATGTTATGTAATAATTAATTAATAATTTTTGTTTAAATAATTCCTTCACATAAGTAGCAGGGTGAGTAACATAGAACAAATATTGTTTTACAGCTTATAAAGCAGATACGTAAAAATTATTAGCTGTCACATTTGATAAACTCGAAATAACTTGAATTTTCAAGTGCTTATGTTTACCTACTCTTTTCAGAATAAGAATTCTATTTGTGATTGTGCGTGGGTAAGTTATGTGGGGTTAGGATTTTAATTGTGGCAGGACGTCGTTCGTTACATACTACTAGGTCCTGTAATTGACCACTTTGAGGAGGTTATCATGACTACTACGTTGGTGAATGCTACCAAGTGCAGAGCTATAAATGTAAAGTTAACGAAGCACAAATTCTGGCTGATAGCAATTATCGACAATCACACTATACGTTACACGTTAGGAGTAATCAGAGTAAAGGTCAGTAACTTCGGCGATATTGATAGTATGCAGCGATGTTTTTGCGTGTGGAAGAAATGTATTGGGCGTTTCAAGTTTCTTGAAAAGGTGTGGATAGGTAAATATGTTTTTCTATGATCATGTCAGAATAGCTTTTAGAATAAGGAGTGATTATTTGTTAATTAAATCTATCAATAACTTTACAGGAAACATGTCAACTAAAAATATTTAACTTTACAAATTTATACCTAAATTTATCATATTATGAAGTTAGGAAACGCACATATTAATAAAACTTAAGAAAAAAGCAAGAGCTCTCTTCCACGGTCTGTATGTTTCAAATTCTTTCTGAATTCTATGAATAAGTTAGCGTAAATCCAGTGATTGGTGAAAACATGTGTTGAAGTTAAAAGGAATGAAAGGATATTTATAGCAATAAAGTGTATAGGGGCAGGAATGCGTTTGTCATGCAATAGATTGGAGGACAAATGAAAAACTTGATCAATGTATTCACAGTGAAATGAAAGCGAATAGACTTTTTCCATTAGATTATATAATTCTGGTTCAATTTAACTGTACTACTTTCGTGAAATAAGTACAAATATCGGATTATTTAATATTTAAATTAATTGTTTCGTCATAAAATAGGCTAAGTTGTTTACATGCCATACTTAGAAATTCTCAAAATCTGGTTACAAAATAATACTGTAACAAAATAATAAATAATTTCGCAAATTTTCGGTAGTGCATTGTATATTTAATTCAATTAAAAGGAAAGAGAAAATTGGTATTTAAATAATGCGATAGTAGTAATTAGGTAACTAGGTCATCAAATTTTTCAACAAACTGAAGTTGTTTGTTTCTTTAAACAACATACCAGATGGTGGTTATTCAATTTTAAAGTCAATTGAACAATTCTAATATACAATCTGACCAAGATATTTCGCCTTACTTTTCAATAAAAATTTCAAGTTTTTATAAGCTATCAAACTAATGCTTTACCTGAACATTTTTTCTACACACTTCGGTTATACCGGAAGTCGACATTAACTTCGTTATTTTAAATGGGACACCATACATATTATTTCAGTTCTGAATTCTACTTGAAATTCTAAACACATTTCATGTAGGATGTCCTATACCTATCTTCAACTGTTTTTGAAATATTGACAGGTGAATATTGAAATTATTCAACTTTGACTCCCTGTGAAATCTAAACGGTTTAAGATTAAGAAAAATGGTTTGCACATTCCTATCTTAACTTTTCATAAGCTATCGTTTGTCGCTTGACACTAATTTTA
Source organism: Pogonocherus hispidulus (assembly GCA_963924545.1). Classification (NCBI taxonomy): domain Eukaryota; kingdom Metazoa; phylum Arthropoda; class Insecta; order Coleoptera; family Cerambycidae; genus Pogonocherus; species Pogonocherus hispidulus. The sequence goes on from OZ004701.1 coordinate 9,148,069, forward strand.
GATTTTCTACATACTAAAAATGATCGATTAAATTTAATCTCTTGGTTAAATCTGAAATTAATGTCAAACGATAGATTATGAAAAGTTAAGATAGGAATGTGCAAACAGTTTTGATTTATCTCAAACCGTTTAGATTTTACAGGGTGTCAAAGTTGAAAAGTGTCAATATTCACCTGTCAATATTTCAAAAGCAGTTGAAGATAGGTATAGGACATCCTACATGAAATGTGTTTAGAATTTCACGTAGAATCCAAAAATGCAATAATATATAGGGTGTCCCATTTAAAATAATGAAGCCGACTTTCGGTATAACCGGAAGTGGTAGAAACTGCAAAATATTTTCATGAAGTAGATCTTTGACTTCACCTCAAATTTCAAATTAATAGCGTAATTGTTTTAGAGATAAACATAATATTGACTACATATGCATTTTTTCTTGCTCTATTATTTAATATTAGATGTTTTTTAATAGCAGCATTGAAATAAAAAATCAAATTTGCCATGAAACAACGGATGAGAAAAATATCAATTTTTGATTTTTACGGTAAAAACGTATTGACGTAGTAAACGTATTAACACAATTTTAATATGTCCAGTAATATAGAAACCATGCAACAAAATATTTTTTTAAATGCTTTTTCGTTATAACGTCTCTAAATATAAAAAGTTTTTATAAGAAACTATAACTATTTTTCGAAATTCTACCAATCTTTACAGTTTGGTAAATTGATATTGAATCACTCTGTATTTATATAGTAATATATGATTTCAATTTCAATAAACTATGATACAGGCTTTAGAAGAAATCTGTTTTCTTAAGAAACGATTTAGTTACACATTTAGCGTCATTAGGACACTAAATATTATTTGTATAAAGCAAGCAAAAATTAACTGACACCTTTGGAAAAATAAATCTCTAGAACGTAAATTGTTTACTTGGGAGGTTATCACGCCTTTATTTATTTCAGTAACCAAATTGAAATGTAGGTGTTGAAAGGCACCAACGATAAAACTTGAATTGTCTGTCGTTCAGGGAATAAAAGAAATTTTCACTTCCAGTGAAATGAGAGGCGAAAATCGTTTAATTATATACAGTTAGTCAACATAAAACCCGAAACAGCCTAATTCTGAGGAAAACATTGAGAAACATATCATTAGCATTTATTGTCCATTATCATATATATTTAATTTATATGGCGCCTCTTGTTGCTCGTTTTTGTTTAACATTCACCAAATATACTTTTAAAACACAATCTTATACGAAATTACATTGCAGATGCAGGAATTTTGTACAATAATATTGATATCTTTTGGTTTACATGAAATAAATATTTTTTTTAATATATAAACATTGTACTTTGCTTCCTAAGTACAGTGAAATAGTGAAAGATGATCTTCAGAGATGAATGAAGAAAACTCTAAAACTATCTTATTTTTTTTTAGTTATTTCAAAACTGATTGATTTATTTTCCTCGATATTTTTTGTCGTTCTGTGGGATGACTTGAAGAAGCAAATTCCAAATGCCAGGATTAGTTTCTTCTATATATAATTATTAATAAAAACGTATTTTTTACTCATATATAGGTAAACCAAATATTTCCGATAAATCTATATTTCTATATGTTATAGTACACTATGAGTGAAAAGTGTGGAACTAATTCGATAAAAAAATATTGTCAAATTTGTAAAGAAATCCTGGGACCTTGATGCCTTTTTGATAATTGCCGCGTCTTATTGTCGTTTGTTTATATTTTTTTAAATTATAACCCATATACCTCGCAGTTAAATAGCAGTGATTTGCCACACTATTATATTGACATTGAGATTTTTCGAGATAACCGAGTTTAAAGTAAAAAGGAAGTGATTATAAGTGTTGGCCATGATTGGCTTGAAAACGCAAACAATTGAAATTTCCCCTTAAATTATGACAGTTCTGGGTTGGTTCGTGCGACTCGGTTTGCCATTTCCAAGTTGAGTTAATTATTAAAAGATTAGTGGTGAAAATGGTGCGAAAACAAATAATTGAATTATTGATGATGATTGGCCACGGCGAGCAAGCTGGTCGAACTTATTGACCGCGCAAAAAAATCCCCATACAACGACACGAGAGCTGCCTGATAACCATAACATTTGCTAAAAGTCGGTAGCTAATGTCTTCAGAAGGTACATATGCCATCCATATAAATTAGTTTTGGTACAAGAACTCAATGAGGATGACCCTGATCATAGACTGCAGTTCTGTGAAACTGAGAGATGATAATCCATGTGATGTTTTTAGAGATGAGTTAATGCCCCCCTGGCCGTTCTCTACCCGGGCCAGATCACGAAAATCCAGACTTACCAAGGAATAACTATTTTTTACTATTTAACTATGATGTCAAACGTTATTTTTTACAAATTCGACAATATTTTTTTATCGAATTAGTTTTCACTCACAGTGTATATACAATTCAAGACATCAATCCCATAGTTCAAAAAATAAACAAGAATGTAATTTAAGTTCTTGGACCTGTGTTATTCAATATTTATCTGAATGACTTGTTTTCGTTTCCTACCAAAGGAGAGATTATTGCCTATACAGATGATACAGCCATATTATATAAGAACAAGAACTGGAATAGTTTGAAAAGCCAGGCGGAAGCAGACATTAGTAAGATAAAGCAATGGTTTGAGAGCAAACTTCTAACAATAAATTATGGTAAGACAGTGTATTTACCAATTTGCACGAATCAAAGTTCTTTACCACATTTTAATGAACTTACTGTTTCTGATGTGTTTAGAATCAGTGCGGTAGCAGAAATGAAATATCTGGGGGTGTACATCGATAGCCACCTAAAATGGAATAGACACATAAGTTACATCATAAAAAAGATTCAATATTTATTTCACAAATTCAAACTGTTAAGTAGTATTTTAGACATTCGAGTACTGAAAGTTAATGCACTAGGAATCTAATATGCACTAGTGGAATCACATATCATATATGGTATTCTGGCATGGGGTGGTGTTGGTAAAACCACATTACACAACTTGATGATTGTGCAAAAAAGAATCTTGAAAATAATGTTCAACAAAGACATTACGTACCCGTCCGATATGATATATGCAGAAAGTGGAATAATGGACCCTAGACAATTATTCTTTTTTCACTCGAGTTTATGGCAACATAAAACAAGGGACAACCTGAAAAAGAATGAACATATATATAACACAAGAAATAGAGAGAATATGTACTTACTTCCTCGTATGAATAAATGCATAGGTCAAAAAAGTTATACTTATTTAAGCCCCAGACTCTTTAACCACTTACCACACAATTTGCAACACATTTCTGGTAGATATTGCTTTAAGAGAAAATTAAGGCTGTTTATTTTCAGTTTAGCTAGGGATGTATTGCATGACATGGTTGAATTAAAAATTTGAAATTAGATTCTTGTCTGTTGAAGTTTTGTATGTGTGTATATTAGGTACGTGGAACATGGGTGTGAATTTAAGTGTAAGTTTATGTGAATTTATATTTACCATATTATTTATATTTATATTGTATATTATATTACGTTATGTTATATTATATTATATTACATTGTATTATGTTATATTATATTATGTTATATTATGTTATATTGTATTATGTTATATTATGTTATGTTGTATTATATTATATTATTGTTTTTTGTTTTACATTATGTGTAAAAATATGTACGCCACACACAGGCTTTGCCTATAGTGGTCTTCTTCTGTTTTTATTTTATGGTAGGTGGACTAATCTGTCCTTATTGTAGGTTATTTTGTATGTAATTTTTGTGTAGTAATCATTATTATTTTGTCTTGTGTATATTGTGATGCTTCGTTATTGATTAACATAGGAGTTGAAATAGGAGTTGATTAATAGGTTTTATATTCGATTAAGTCGTTGAGTGACTAATTTTTTAAATTTTTCTTTATTACGAAGATTTCTACCTTTTCCTATTTTTGGTCGAGGAATGTTGGCAGTTCACTTAACAATAACTGTGTTTTGTTCTTCCTAGATGTTTTATCCAGGTACTAAGACAATCATAAATTGACACACTGTGTGAATCATTCTAATTACAATAAGGATTATCTGACATAGATCATCCCATCTAATATATTGGTGCAACATTTTATGCCTAATGAATTTGTAAACATTTCTGGGTTCTTATCATTTTATTGACGTAATGAGCAATTGCATTTAAGCAAATTTTATTTATTAATTGTTTTGTATTATAACATATTCACTAGTTTCTTATATGCATTCTTTTGCTCAATAATTCGTATTGGCGAACTAATAAATATACGTTTTTCTGATTATCAATATAATCCATAAAGAGAAAAATTGTTCCAATTGTTACAATTTCTTCTATCGCTTGTAAACTGGTTTCCTGAAGATGGCATTTAACTATGTAATTGTTTTTCATCCGTAAAACCGGTAACGTTAAAATATACGTGTTTCCTTTCTTCTACCTTCACAAGAATGATACTTTAATACTTCTAAAAAAGGAGTCAACTAAACTGAAACCCTAAATGAGCGAGTGTTTCTTTCTTGTGGTGGTAACTTGCCTCCTACCATCAACCTTGATTGACGATCGACTTCTTCCCCTCGGCATTATCCACTATTTTTGCTTCATCTGCTCTAGTGTTCTCTGTAAAATGATTTTAATGAATGAATTTATTTCTTAGAATTTCATAGATTTTTTTGTTAGACTGGCGCTGGTCTGCCTTTAGAATGTAGTAAATCCAACTGTATGTAGGAAAGACAAAAACTAATACATTGAAGTAAACTTGGTCATTGGCACGGCATATATGCGGCCAGCAAAGTCGAATTGATACCAGTACTGATTGGAAAAAGTTAAAAATAAAAGTAGTTTAACCTTGACCTCTAAGAACTCCTAAAAATGTTAGAATGGATATTCGGGCCACACACCAAGTTAGCACCGTTAGATTCTATATTGCCAGCGTTTTCATTGACCTTATGCTTTGTTTACTCTCAGCTCATATTGTAAGCGAAGCAGAGGCTTTTGAATACATAATACGTTACGGAAATTGCATAACAAGTATATGTGTTTATTAATTAATTATTCTTTCCTCTCTATATATTTATAGCTACACACACGCTTAGTACTTTCTTCTATATGTTAATGTTGAAATGGGATAACAATAATATTTCTTGGGACATTGAAAAGAAGGGAAAGTTTTGAATTGTTTATTTACGTAGATTATCCGTATTGGTGTTAAATTACCAAATACAATTTTCATCAGTTTACGCGTATCTCATATTTATTGCCGAAGAAGTTAAATTATTCAAAATGTTTGCAGCGTGAAAGAATCTCATTGCTACCAAGTAATATTTCAGTTTCAAATATCCTGAATAAGCTATAACAAAACGATTATTTTTCGAAATGGAAGGATGGTTAAATCTGACAATAAGAGCATATTCGATATATCAAATAAGGTTTGATATTTCCTAGTGAATTTCCTATATAAATCATAATGAATGGTTTCATTCCTCACTGAACGACTACACAAGGCGCTAGTAATGTAGAGGCAAATGTAACGAATAGTGTGAAACAGAGTAAAACTTGATTTTATGTGAATTTGAAAGAGTAGGTGTACTTAAAACTGATACAGATATTTCTAACAAATAGTTTCTAAGTGTAAACTAATCTTCTAGATATATTTATTCAGCTAAAAGTAATTAACTATCTACAGTTTTCGTGTATTATGTTCACTATTTGGAGACGCCACGAGCGTAACTTTGCGCACTACTCAGGACACGGGTCCCAATAACGATAGGTGCAGAAGAATACAAGATTGTCCACTTAAAACTAAAACCTCTACAGATTTTGTACACTGTCATCATAATAATGAACCTTATGGGAATCACGAACATTTTTATACGTCCTAAATACAAATAATGCGTAATGAATTAGGTCCATATCCTTTTGTAAATAAAATTGTGTAAATGAACATGCGTAGGAGAATATGATTAATAAATTTAACACAACTATATTGACAAAAATTACAATATAAGGTTAAAGAAAAAAAACATGATAGCAGTAAAACCTATTGAAATCGACCTCCATCTAGATGCGTAATAACGCCTTCTGATAAATTTACATCAAAATGCGTTTTCTAAATTAAAATATTGTTATGTACGTAAATACCTTGACACATCGTAATATTGTTTCTTAAGTTTCCTGCTGCATATATTATTCTTAATGTTATAAACTTCAGATACCTGTTATAAGTTTAGTGAAATTTTGACTGTTATTATTCACTGTAACTAAGTCTAAGGCTCCTGTAGAAACAGTCCATTATTGTAGCCAAATAATTCTTTTAGCAACAGGGATATAGGACTCTTATCCTTATGAATGTAGCTAGAACATTAACTGGAAAGTACAAAATAAAGCAGGATTTGTTAAAAATTTAATGACACCATTCGACTTTGTCCAAAAATTTATATTACACTACCAAAAAGGTAACGTAAATACAATAAAAAGATCCACTAAATATTTTATTTAGTGGATCAATTAATATCTTTTATTGGGGCAACAACTGCAATTAATGATTAATATCCACTGGATCGGGGGAGGGGGCTTCTTACCATCCTCCTCCATGGCTTTCAACAGAAACATTTTGTTTTGTGGATGCAAAGGAAAATAATAAGATTTACACATTTTTAACCAAAAATTATTATTGGTATTTTAGATAGGTACCTTATAAATAAAATAACAACATAACACAAATAAAATAAAAGTATCTTTTATGTACATACATGCCTAATTATTTCTATTAAAAATCTAAGTTTTGCTCACATATTAATTTTGTTAAGTTGCAGACAGATTACAATCTACTCCTTAGTATTTAGATCAATGAGTTTATTAGGTTCCGTAGCATTTTTTAGGTGTTCGGATACAACATGAACTTCGAGGTAACATTTTTTGATTTGAAATTATAAAAAAAGATTACATTCTTGTGGAAACTCTAAATCGAATAAATAAATAACCTTAAAACAAATATCTACTGCTCTAAGAAAATTTTTGAAAGTGTATTTAATATTATCGAAGTAAATACCAATATCTTTTATTTGAAAAATATCCTCACGTAGGCAATATATAAACGGCTCTATTGATGTTTAGATATTTTTAATATGAAGCAGGTGGTTCTCAACTTCTTGGAGCGATTTTCCAATGAAAACAAAGGACTCTTGAGAGTCCTCAATTGTAAATCGGGTACAAGTCTTCTGGTCGTTCTCTTTTGTTATTGACATCTGAGCAAGGAATTTATATACATGGAACGATTATAGAAGACTGCGCATCCAATTTTGTGTGGAAACATGGGAGCCGCCATTTTGATGTCACACTGCTCCCAACTTCTACATTTTGTATTGGTACACATGACCAAGACCCTAGAATTCTAGTGTCTTTTTCTTTCTAATATATATAAATTCAATGGTTCAAATCTTCCCAACACGGCAACAGTGGGATGGATAAATTTGGTAAATAGTAGTGTTTGTTTTGTATTTTTGGCGTCTTGTTGGTTTATTTTATTGTGATTCTCTCGATTTGATTCTGTTTGTGTGTTTATTATCGTGTTCCTTTGATTTATAGACTTTGAGTGACAATATTTGAGTATTGGACTTTCGTAATTATTCAAACTTAACGAGAATTGAAAGTCGCAATCATAGTTCCTAGCAAAACTGCGAACATAAATAATACAAAAAATAAACTAGAATAGTTAAAATAAGGTAAAGGATAGTTAAAATTTATATGCATAATGCATTTTAATTATTTACTTTTCTAACCGGCTAATGGTGTATTTTACATAAATAATGTGAACAAAAGGTACGTAGGTAGGTAGGTAGGTACACAAAATATTTCGTTTGTACCTTCATCAATTTTACAAGAAAGTTTGGTGACGATATATTTTATTTTTCACAAATAATTGTAATTAAACTATAAAATATTGAACATTTCTTATACCTATTTAGAATTTTTCTTAGCCTCAAAAGTTTTACTTGCTACTTTTTGTGGTTTTTATTTGTTATTGGTATCTAATTGAAGAGGCTAGGTTAATACTGTTAAATTTCCCACCAATTTTCAGACATCAAAATGGCGGATTCAAAATTGGAATACTCGCACAGCTTTGATAATTGTTCCATGTATATAAATTCCTTGCATCGAGTCGGTACTAAATACCCATGTAAAGCCCAAAATATTCCTGCATTTTTCCTATCTAAAAAAAAATAAGTTTAAAAGTATTAATAAATTCATATCAGAAAAAATGCAAGTTAACTATCCAACTTAACGGTAACCCTGTATAAAATATAAATAGAAAAAGTAATCACATATAATAAGAAAAGACAAAACTTACCTTATTTAGTTCCTAAATAATAACACTATGCAAACTAGCAAAAAAATTAATAAAAAATAATAGTTACACATTAAGAATGAAAATTCCTCTGTCACTATTCACTGTTCCTAAGAATTCGTCATTTCGTGTTTGGTGCAACAACTTGTGGTACCAGGCGGCAGGATGTCTCGTTCCAGAAAAAATAAAAGTCTTATACGCGATGGCACTGACTTAATTTCAAGTGGACTGATAAATGAACTGAACTCAATTATATCAACAACTGGTCGTGCTAAAAGACGTTGGAAATGCCATTGTATAACACGTTTATAATATAATATAATTGATTTAAATATTTATTTATAATAGCCACAAACAAACAATCACACTGGCGGCTGTACTAAAACTAAAAAGTGAAGTAGCGGAGAAAATGAACTCATCATATTTACATTTTTCACTGAGCCTTCACTTTGGATGAATCATCGGTTCAGGGCACATCTCTTTCATCAAAAATAGGTAGAGGGTCGATTTGTTTCATCGTTCATTTTTAATGTACACTTTGGATACAACACAAATGAAAGGCAAGCTACACTTATCACTTTTTATGATTCCTCCAAGATGAACATCCAAAGTGATAAATGTAAAAGAGCCTTTAGGGCCGGTTTCACAATGTATTTTAACTAATAGTTTACTGACTATAAGTTTAGAATGGGAATTTCTTTAAGATTTTATCTATAACTATACACATTCTAAACGTACAGTTAGTAAACTATCAGTTGAGTAATGGTAATCAGCGATTTTGAAACCGGACCTTAAGGGTTGAGGGTGTAAAATTCTGCTCACAATAAACATTTTTATTTTCACAATGCAAAAATTACTAATAAACGCTGTTTATGAATATTACGAACGAAATTTTTTTGAGTGCAAATAATTGAAAAAATAAATAAAAAATATTATCGCCCTTAAACTTGTTGAAGGGTATGATTTTTGCTTATGAAGCTTTTTCTGCGGACGTGCATTTGTGGAAGCAGGATATTGTAAAAAACATTTAATAATAATAATAATATCTCTACACTTCATCACAATTATGAGGATTAATCCGAAAGTCTTTGACTTGTACGGAAGGTGGCAGCATATTATTATTCAGTAGACAGTAATTGCACTTCAGGAATGACTTACGTTGGTAGTCTCTAACCACCATTTGTGCTGGAATGAGAAAAATCTGGAAAACCTCATTAGTTACGGAGATACTCAAACACGAACTGTTAATGTTAAGTTTGATTTTGTGTATTGTACTTACACTTTTTTGTAAAATGTTCCACTCATATACTGCAATTTTCTGTTATTTTCGTATTTTAATTACCTAAGTACTATTTAAGTGTAAAAGGAAATGGCAACAGGACAAACAGCATTTTTCATTTTATTATATTGTGTTGTTAGATTTAAATATTTATTATCTTAATTAATAAAACTCAACTAGGTAAGTACCTTTAAATATTTCTGCAGATGATATAATTGTTATGAAACCCTATGTTTGTCAAGAAACATAGCGAGTCTTTAAAGTAGTTTAAAAGTGAGTGGGCCGAAAACCAGACCCTCCACTGCGACCGTATGGTCTATTGTGGCTCACGCCTACTTATATTTCACGAGATAGATCCAGCCTCTTAATGAAGCTGATCACCTTATTGGGTGAGAACTTATTCAGATCCTCTGGTAGAAGTTGTCCTTTGTCAAATATCGAGTATCTGATCCTTTCCCCAGCCGGATATGTACATAATAATATGTTCTACCGTTTTATAATCTTCCAAGAACAAGCGGCATTCAGCATCTTCTGCTAGACCGAATTTGTACAGATGATATTTTAAACGGCAGTGCCCATTATATAGGCCAATTAAAGTTCGTAGGTGCAACCTGTTTAACTTTAATTCTTAGTTCTTGTTTTTGAAGGGTTTATTATGAACGCCTTGGAAAGAATTAATCTTGGTAGTTCTTGCCAGTACTGGAGGATTTGCCTCTCAGTGCAGGCCAAGAAAGTTGCTTTGGCAGCACTCGAGGATATGCCAAGCACCGGTTCTGGTCCGACAATTCAGAAACAGCAGCAGCTTCCCTAGCTAGAGAGTCGGCTGACCGTTTTTGAGTTACAACGGTAGGAAACAAGAGCTTTAAGAGCTGCTTGGCTGCCTGACAAGATTTTTATCGATTTGCGTGTAAGTTACGTTTGTTCCAGCCTCTACACACAATTCGATGGCATAGATTTCTGCCTGAAGTATAGTTGCATAACTACCTAGGCTTGAGGATATTTTTCAACTATTCACTCCGAAGTGTATACACTATACACTTCCAACATCCATTAGTGTTTTGGAGCCATGTGTAATTCAACAACTATCTGCCCTCAATAGGTCAAATTTACTCCAATCCAATTCATCTCTTCCTGGGAAGAGAATTTTAAAGGGTAGTTCATGGTTGGTCGTTGCAGGCATAACATCTGAAATCACCTACAGCATGCTATGACTTTTCATGTCATCCAGCAGCCTATTGTCTTCCATAATTTCAAACTGCGGCATGTTAATAACTGCCTACTTTAATCTGTATGTTGGCCATTATATATGAAGAGGAGGTAGGTCCAGTAGGATCTCCAGAGTTGCTAACAGTGTAGAGCTAATTCCTCCAGTAATGGACAGGCATGCTTGTGTCTCTAAACAAGAAAGTTTGATTTGGTACTCCTTTCGACCACCAAACTATGAAGCCGTACGTTATCATAGGTCGCATGACTGTCACGTACAGCCAATGGTATAACGGTACAGCAACAACTGGTATAATGTTGAGAATGTTCATGTTCATACTTATCTCTGAGGTATCAAATGGAGAATATTATTCTTTAAGACAGAATTTTCAATTTATAGTAATAAAAACACTTAATGTTACTTCACATAATAAACGTTAATGCTAATTTTATTTTTTATTTATTTTTTTAGTTTTACATGAGTTTTAGATTATATGGTTGTGCCCATATATAAATGTACACATTTACTTATTTAAACTGTATTATTTAGGGTATTAAGTCACCTACACTTTTGTATATTTCAGTTAATAAGTTTCCCCAATCACTTACAGTGTAACAATTATAAAATTGCATCAAAAGTAGTAAGTAAAGATTTAACACAAATTTGATGATTCCTTTACCATTTTCAGTTGTTTTAGCGAAATGTTGTGTAATGTATATAATTAAAGGTAGCGTAGTTTTTTAATATTCTTCACGCATCCTACTACCTATTTGTCGTTATGTGTTTGTGTCATCATGAGTACTGATATTTCTAGACATCCAGGAAGTACATTCTTGGTCATGACCTACATTTAATATTTGAGGTGTGACTAAGATATTTCAAGAATAAGTGTGTCCGTCTTTTTCGCCTTCATTTCATCATGGCATATACACCAACTAGAATGCAAGATGCTCGTAAATGGGACACTGACGTGTCTCTTACTGGAATTTTACAAATTTGATTTTATATAAATAGTAAAAACGTCTGGCAAGAATTAATGGTAATAGTAGTAGTTACGATTGGAATTCAGGACAAATATGATTCTTCAAATAATTAGTACCTACCTGCAATTCATTACTTTACATCTATTAGCACATGGTTCATTTCCGCCTCTTCATTATCAAATATAACTGTACACTTGTCGTTTCTTCGGAAACAGTTTAGCAGTTAAATTACTTATAAATTTCTGGAGAAAAACATCCATGTACACAAAGTTAAATTTCCTAAAAGTATATCTCTTTAGTCGAGGTAAAAAGTACTGAATACATTTTTATCTTGTGTAATACAGAGTGTATCAAAAGTGTATTATGAGCGAAATTTCTTAAATTATCTTCTTTCGTCTTTATTTCGGCAACCTCACTATATACTTATATACACTTTAATCAATTAGGTTCTCTAGGTTTCTCTTATTCTTACACTAAATGGTAGTTAAAGTTATAACATCGTAAATCGTTGCTGGGTGCAAAATAATAATATGTCGCTCCTTCTCCCACACAAGTGTCCGACTATTGGGCTCATCGTTAGGATGAGAATGAGGTATAGAGATATTATTTACCTAATGTCCTTCTAATCCACCAAGTATTTTCACTGTTTTCAAACGCGTTGTAAAATAATTATGCACTTATATATTTCTTAAATAATATGTTGCACTAATCTAGGTCTCAGACAAGAATTCTGTCACCCGATATATACTCGCTGAGGTGTATTTCTCCAGTGATGTAGTAATTTTGAACAAGGTATCTAAATAAAGATTTATTGTGGAAAGCAGTTGCAGCGTAAATTATAAACCATTGCAAATTTTGTCCGTTTGGCGCTCATAAATATGCAAAAGCTTTTCAGTCATGGTCTAATTTTGCGTTCTCAATTTATATTACCTTTAATAGATAGGTACAATGTTAGTGAAAGTTAATGTAAACGTTCAGTTCGTAACGTAGCAGATACCGAACACATGGTGCTCGCCAGTCAGAAAAATGCATCTTTAGAAACACTGAAATTAATTTCGTTAATCGGAGCGCGCAACCTTGCATAATGTTTTGTAAACAAATGGTAGGAATGTTTTAATTCCGGACAAAAAACGGAAATACATTTCTCGCTGCGATTAGTTGTGACGAATAATTTCGGTTTGGGTCACAAATGTAGAATCTTAAATCATCTTAAAGCCAAACATATGCTTTCAAAACCTCATTAAAATACATAGTTTTCACTAGGGCAACTCCACGCATTTCGTGTCTTGAATGGAATTTCTTTATGCAACGGTATAAATACGTATGAGATAATTCTAGAAGGTTTAAACCGTATAGGTTTGTAAACAATGACGTGGTGTTCCAATTATTATAACAATTTTCGTTACTTTATAGTAATATAGATACAGATTGTCCTGCACAAAATAACGCACAAAAATGATGTCATCAAATTTAAACTCTTGTGCCAGATGCAAGGTGTTGAAATTTATATCTAATTTTATGTGTAGATTTTGTCTAAGCTTTGTAACATGCTTTATAAATCTAAGGTTTCTATGAAAATACACATCCGAGTTATATTCATTGGTAGTTTTCAAAATCACTTAATTAGAAAATTCGTATTAATGATTTGTTTCCTATGTTTATTAAATACTAAGAGTCATATTTAATCTCTTAATATGAGAGACATAGTGGTTTGATCTAGATCTTCATTCATTTTAGAAACTGAAGAATAATTGAAATTCATAAGCATACTGCTGTAAATATTGACAAAATTTAGAGAAATCGGGAGAGTAAATATACATTTTCTTATGGTACTCCTCTTTTTTCTTTAAAAGGGCCAGATTCTACACCATTAATTAGCACCCTTGAGGAGAACAGAATTATCAGACATCTTTTCAGGAACGTCAAATTTAAATAATAATACACGAGGTGAGCCATTTAAAGAATCAAGTAGTACCCAGTTGAATTTCGGGAATATGAATATTGTTTTACAAGAGAAATACTGTAGATATGTACACAGCCCTATATGGTTATAACGGAAATTTTACGTAAATTTCAAATAGATAAAGCAAATATAGAGCTTTTCATTTAAATAAATACAGTGCGAACGTTTAGAATGGAAACCGTAAATAAAATGCGCCCTGTAGATTTTTCGCAAAAACGCTCGGACACGTCAATTCTTAAATTCAATTGCGCTTCTTTTGATACCATTGTTTTGGATATGACGACATTAGGTAATCCCTGTGACGTCATCATGATATTTTTTCAAATTGGAATGTCCAGTTCTTTTAATAAATTTAAATAGAGAAAATATTCCTGAAAATGGCAATATACGACACTATGGCCTTAAAGTGGATAGTTTTTGAGATAAAAGGCTTTGAAGTTTGAAAAAAGAAAAAGTAGGCTAGTCAAAAAAAAATTTCAATTTGATCCAGTTCCGCAAATTATTTAAAACTAATTGTCATAGTCGGTTATTCTTTGATATTTTTTTGTGATAATTAAAAATGGTACGAACTTTAACAGTAAATTATTCCGGAGTTAGCAGCACTATTTCCAGATGACAATGATCCGAACATTCCCAATGACTTTGTATGGTATCAACAAGATGGGGCACCTCCACATTATGCCATAAATGTTCATAACTACTTAAATGAAGTATTTGCTAATCGTTGGATAGGCAGAAGAGGTTTTATTGAATGGCCAGCTCGATCCCCTGACCTCACACCCCTTGATTTATTTTTGTGGGGTTATCTTAAGTCTAAAGTGTATAATAATAAACCACTGGATATTAACGAATTAAAAACAAAAATTCGAGATGAAATTAGAGCTATACAGCCACACAGTCAGTAAAGTATTACAAGAATTCCAACAGAGGCTTGCCTAATGTCAAGAAGCACAAGGATTACAGTTCGAGCCCCTTATTTAACTAGTTTTCATTGCGTTTATTATCCATTTGTTAGTTATGTTGTGATACACAGTTTTTTTGACTAGCCTACTTTTCTTTTTTCAAACTTCAAAGCCCTTTATCTCAAAAACTATCCACTTTAAGGCCATAGTGTCGTATATTGCCATTTTCAGGAATATTTTCTCTATTTAAATTTAATGAAAGAACTGGACATTCCCATTTTAAAAAAATATCATGATGACGTCACAGAGATTACCTAATGACGTCATATCCAAAACAATGATATCAAAAGAAGCGCAATTGAATTTACGAATTGACGTGTCCGAGCGTTTTTGCGAAAAATCTACAGGGCGCATTTCATTTACGGTTTCCATTCTAAACGTTCGCACTGTATATTTGATCTGGTATTTCATTATGGGGCACACAAAATATTAATAAATTTGTGGAAAATTTCACAGTGATATAGAAAAAACTTTATTGGTTATGCACAGGATGAGATAGAGCATACCTGGTAGACGAGTCCTGTGCTATTTTTCGAAAAAATAACAATGGCGCGAATCGTACTCTCTATCTTTTACCGTTTTCGAGCTACAGAGCGTTTCTCGATTTTCGGCAAAATCGATTGGTGCCCTTTTGTCATTTTCCTTTCAAGATATCTCAGAATAGTTTCAACATTTAAAAATTTAGAAGCACTTTTTAGACATGCATTCGTTGACATAAAAATAAATTGGATTTAATTTTTTGTTTTCTTGTTATAGCCACCAATTTGTGTTTTTCTTTTTTAATGGAACACCCTGTATTATATTTTCAAAAGGGGAAAAACATGAAGTTATCTATAAACTGACAATTTTAACATTAGAATTATTTTATTTAATCACTTCAATTGTCATATATTTCTTGTAATTTTTTAACAATTTTTAGATGTTCAACCTCCTGCCACACATGTGCTTGAAGATGCCGGAAGCAAAAATACGTATCGTACATTAGGCTAAGGAGGATCGCTACAATTTAAGTTTTGTCAGTAAAGAATAAAAAAACTTCATTAAAATTCAATACAAAAGGTACGTATAACCAAAAAATTATTA
Organism: Pogonocherus hispidulus; assembly: GCA_963924545.1. Lineage (NCBI taxonomy): Eukaryota > Metazoa > Arthropoda > Insecta > Coleoptera > Cerambycidae > Pogonocherus > Pogonocherus hispidulus. Next base: position 9,163,932 of record OZ004701.1, read on the forward strand.
TTTTTAATGTAAAGTAGATGTTTGTTTAATATTTCATTATTTAAAAAATGTAGATAACACTATTAAAAAGAAAAATGTATTAAAGACAATAATTCAATTCCATTCATACTCCTGGCAACTTATGAGAAATTCCAGATATACAAAGAGAAATTGAAATCATTAGAAGGCCAACAATTTAATAAAAAAGGTAAAAAGCGACTATTTTAAAAATAAAATAGAAAAAACAAAAACAACTCAAAAGGTATCTGGAATACTGTAAGAGCAATCGCCAATACAATTAATGAAAATGAAAATCAACCTGTAAATAAAATTCTGCTTGAGAATGGTGATACTGTGACTGACCAAAAAACTATTGTAAACGAATTTAACAAACATTACTCTGAAATAGGTCCTAAACTAGCAAACAAAATAAAAAAACCTAACATAACATTTACTAATAAAATATTTGAAAAAAATTTTCATCTTTTGCCAGATGTAACCGAAAAAGAAATAGAAACATATATAGCCAGCTTAAAAAAATTCAAAGCTCCTGGTATTGATGAAATAACAAACGACTTAATAAAAGAGTGTTCAGACATTATGACGCCCTTACTAACACATCTTATAAATATTATCTTTCTAACGGGAATATATCCCAGCCATTTTAAGTTAGGAGTAATAAAGCCATTATTTAAGAGCGGTGATAAGACCAAAATTATTAATTACCGGCCTATAACCCTCACACCAACATTTTCTAAAATTTTCGAAAAAGCATTAAAATGTCGTATGGATAATTTCCTGTATAAATATAAACTATTGTCAAAAAAACAATTTGGGTTTAGAGCAAAAACTTCAACTCAGGATGCCATAATATCATTAACAGATAAAGTATACCAATGCGTTGATAATCGAAGGCCCTGTTTAGGCGTTTTTATCGATCTTGCAAAGGCCTTCGACACTATAAGTCATTCTCAAATGTTAGGAAAGTTATGGGATATTGGATTTAGGGGTAAAAGTTATACTTTACTTAATAACTATTTACTTAACAGAACACAATATGTTAAAATAAACTCTTATTTAAGCGAAGCAAGAGATGTAGAGTATGGCTTGCCGCAAGGGACGGTTCTCGCTCCATTATTGTTTAGTATATATCTGAATGGCCTACTCACTCTAGAAACGAATGCAGGTATTATATCGTTTGCCGATGACACCGTAGTATTATTTTCTGCATCATCATGGAAAGACGTGTACGATATGACTAGCCAACACCTGAAACAAATCAAAGATTGGTTTGATTTACACCTCCTAACCATAAACATTGACAAAACTAAATTCTTACCGTTTTCATCTGCAACAAACCTACCTGATTATGATACAATATTAATTAATAATACTGACCAAGCTATTAAACTAGACTATTCAATAAAATATCTGGGAATATACATAGACGTACATCTTACATGGAAATACCATATTCAACATCTATCAAAAAAATTGAGATCCCTTATATATACTTTTAAACAACTGAAAAATTTACTTATATATCAGACGCTCAAAACTATCTATAATGGGTTAGTTAAATCAATATTGCAATATGGCATCCTGGGATGGGGCGGTGTAAACAAAACAAACTTATACCCACTTGCCCAACTACACAAAAGAATTTTAAAAATAATTCATAAAAAAGACTATTTCTATCCTACAATACAATTATATCATGAAAGTGAGCTCTTAAATATTAGACAGTTGTATTGTAAAAACCTTTTAATTCATCAGCATAATAATAAAAACGAATTTGAAGAAATTAGCCATCAGTATTCAAGTAGACGAAAAAAATCAGCATCCACTTGTAACACCAAGGGCTAAAAAAACAGTTGGAACAAAATACTGGGCATATTATGCTCCCAGAATTTATAATAAATTGCCCATTCAATTCAAAACTGTTACCAGGAATAGATTCAAAATAGAAGCGTATAAATGGATAAAAAATACTAAATATGAAATATTAGACAAATTCATAAATACAGGAATGTTTTAGTGACTGTGTATCTATCGAATGGACAACTAACTGTAATAAACTTTAATCTGCTATTTTTAAGTAAAGTATCACATTACACTTAGTTTTCACTCTTTGTAAAATGTAGCATTTAGTAATATGCAGCATTATTTTATTTTTATATAAAAGGAGACTCTTCCCGACCACACGAATTCAAAAAAAAAAAAAATTACATTAATATGCACTCACGCACAGTTTAATTAAAACTATTGTGAGGTTTAATTATTGTTTATGGACTATTTGGATCGTTAAATAGAATTATATTTTTTTTTGTGTGAGAATGTATATACACATTCACAGGTATACATACATATACACATTTGAATGTATTTAAGGGTACCACTTATTGTATACTTTTATATTTTCCCTACATTGTGTTAATAGCGTATTATTGTCAATAAACATTATTATTATTATTATTATTATTATTATTATTATTAGAAGGCCAAGTAGTAATAAAATATAAAAAGAGAACAATCGACCATATTTCCGCGATTATGTGAAAGTTTAAGTTACCATGGTAGGTAGTTTTATTAAGTCCAAGAGGAACCGACCCACGGACAAAAATAATGAAAATACAGTTTTACAAGGCGTAGTAGAGAATCCTCGTACATCCCTACCCTACCCTTAAATATCATCCTTAACACGAACGACCCTGCCAAGGACTCCAAAATGGTGATCAGATCGCAAGAACCGAATTTTGCCAGTGGTTCATTAGAAAACACTATGACGTTCCAGACTTTACGAGGAAAATATTGTGGAATGATGAGAGTCAGTTTACAAATTGTGGATTATTTAATCGAAGAAACACTCATTATTGGCCTGAGGCTAATCCACAATTGTTCCGGGGAGTCCTACAATAACTAAGATGGGGATTTCACGTTTGGATTGGTATTATTGATACCCTCTTGAACCATTTTTTTTATAATGAGAACCTCAAATCTATCACCTACTTGAACCTTTTACAAAGAAATTTAGCAGAAAGAGCCTCCACTTCCTACCTTGTAAAATATGTTTTTCCAACAGGATGGTGCACCTGCTCACTATGCTCAAGTTGTTCCAAACTTTCTAAACACTGAATTTCTTGCCAGTTGGATAGGGATCCGAGGACCAATAAGGTGGTCTGCCAGGTCACTGGACCTCATTCCCCGGGACTTTTTTGTGTGGGGATATCTAAAAAACAAAGTGTATGCAAGGTCGTATGAAACTGCAGATGAATTACGTCGAGCAGCTGAAGATGAGTTGATTTGAATTACTCTAAACATACTTAATAAAATATTGTACAGTTCTAAAGTGATGTAGATTTTGTATACAGGAGAATGAAGGTTTATTCAAACACTTACAATAATTTGTGTTTCTGGTTTTTTGTAAGTAATTAAATCATTTTAAATTTAATTTCATTAAATTCTCGAGAGCCCATACTATAGTGCAATCTGCGGGATGCACAATAGGCGTAGATGTAGCCGCGGTGCTCTGGGACTCGCTATAGAGGAACCGACCTGCAGGAGAAAAAAGAATAAGAAGAAGAATGGTGAAATCTTATTTTCTCGTTTTTCATATTTTTTCGTTTTTTTTTTTGACATATGCATATTATACATGGTTGAAAAGCTCTTTTTATGGCGTTTTCAAAAATGTAAAAATCCAATCCGGCGCTCATAAGAAAATCAAATGTTGAATAAACTAACGCAAAATCTAGTAGACCTAGGTTTTTTTAAACCAATTTTGAAGTCCTTGTTGACTGCTATCCCTGCCCTGAAAATTTGATGAATGTATCTTTGACAATAAACGAACTAGGGACGTTTCCAGAAAGGGCACGTTTTTGTTTCCACCCTGTATCTTCTTAAGGGAAGAAAATCTTGGAAATATAACCTTGGATTCTTCTTGCACCTAAAATTACCTAACTTTTTCGTAATTTAACCAACTATGAATCTTGAACTGGACACAGTGTATACGACCTTTTCTAAAATTTTGGTCATAACAGCTAGGATACTACTTATTGGACGAAGTTGAAGTTCATTTATGGCGGACATGTTTTCCTTTTTTTTGACATAGCTGTAATGAGGGTAATCTGTTATCAACGATTTCTGTACGATATTATTTGTTAAGAGAAGTTAGTGAAGAAATTTTCAGCCTATTAATAGAAAAACAATTTATATCACGGATTGGAGTTAATTTCATCTAAAAATCTTTGTACTTCTTCGCGAGTAACTACCTCTAAGTTTAAATGACTGCAACTATTCGTACTTCTTAGTTTAAAAGTATTCTAATGTATTATAATCTGCTGGGGGCCAATATAAGCTCAAGATATGGAAATAGCCGTTCATACTTCGCCTCATTGTTTATTTTAATGATAGTGCTTATATTTATAAAGAAACTCATCTGCCCGTAGATGATATACCATCAGCGTTCATCTATCAGAAATGGGATTTATTGATGAGAAATCTATTTTTTGTCAAATAATAATAATAATAATAATAATAATATTTCTACCCCTCATTCTAATCACAAGGATTAGCCCGGAAGTCTGAGACTTGTGTGAGAGAGGGGCGGCATAGTATTATTTCGCGGGCCGCATTTGCACCTCTGGAACGACTTACGTTGGTAGGCCCTAACCACTATTCAGTGCTGGAATGAGGGAAACCTGGAAAACCTCATTAGTTAGGTTAGGTTAGGTTAGGTTAGGTTAGGTTCAAAAGTGAGTGGGCCGAAAACCAGACCCTCCACCGCGACCATGTGATCTATTGTGGCTCACACCTACTTATATTTCACCCAACAGGTCCAGCTTCTTAATGTAGCTGATTACCTTATTAGGTGAGAATTTGTTCAGATCCTCTGGCAGAAGTTGTCCTTTGCCAAATAATGAGTATCTGATCCTTTCCCCAGCGAGGCAGGTGCACAATATGTGTTCTGCCGTTTCATCATCTTCTAAGCATAGGGGGCACTCAGCATCTTCTGCTAAGCCGAATTTGCACAGATGATATTTTAAACGGCAGTGGCCCGTATATATGCCAATTATAGTTCGTAGGTGAAACTTGCTTAACTTTAGAAGTTTTTTAGTTCTTGTTTTTGAAGGGTTTATTATAAACGCCTTCGAATGAACTAATCGTGGTAGTTCCTGCCAGTACTGGAGGAAAGTACTGGCGTTGCTTTGGCAGTACTCGAGGATATGCCAAGCACCGGTTCTGGTCCGACAAATTCAGAATCATTAGTTAGGGGGACAAGTCAAACATCAACTGATTTTAATCTCTCACATTAACACCAAGTTGACATTCTTCCCATCCTAGACCATCGCCAGGATGGTTGCCAAGCAATTCCTGCGAATAAGCCTTGATCTACGAGTAAACAATTTAATTAAAAATTGTTTGGTGGAATGGGAATTAGAACCTCCCCGACCTCTGGCTTGAGCGATCGAGACGCTAAGCTCTGAGCCACCGGCTCGCCAGTGGCTCAGGGAATTAGGGAAATTAGAATAAAGTTTAGGTAAACACTGCTTAAAATCCTTGCTTTTACACTATTTTGGTTTTCAATACATATATTTAATGGAACAAATAAATGAAACCCTATTTAACGCCCGGATAGAAAGCTGATAATATAGTGTAGATACATTAATATTATTTACTACTCACAGATTATTTAATGATTTATTCGCCAAGTTAACAGACACTTAAATATTTTACGCCCCATAACAGGGTAAATCACTTGCAGCTTCGGGAGACTGCTTTTAGGAATACTTTTTAGCTTCGCGTATCCTGATAATGAGAAACAGATATAAATGTGTCTAACACTGACAAAAGTGTACACATTACTCAGAGTCTGGATAAAATTATTTACAATGTTTTATTCATCTAAGGGTAGCACTAGAAATATCCGATTCAGAATTCCCAGCGAAGATTTTATAAAGATGTATAAGCGTTCAAATCTGCTTTTCTTGGTCTTGTTTTTTATTATTTTAGTTATTGGACAATAAAACTTAATTCTTGTTGTTTTTTTTTTAATATTTAAAAATTAGGATTGGGATTTAAAAAAACTTTGTTATTTAGAAAATTTAAAACATATTGAAGGGCAACATAACACGATGGCAACACCCTGCAAGTAATAATTTACCTACAAATGAAAAAAAAAACATAAAAAATCTGACGGAAAAACGCGATGCAAGGCCAAACCAGTGGTCCTATGGAATAACAAAAAACTTCCTTGATTATCTACCAATTCTAGTTGCTGACCGATCATGATATATTTATTTTTCCGGTGACAGGTAATGACTAATTGTTTACTATTTTGTCCTTAATAATTGATAAGATAATTTAAATTTAGCTATTTATTAAGGTAAACTATTAATTTTTGCCTATTGTTTTTAGTCTGGTCGTATTTTTACTAGTATTTTAGGGGATTTGGGTGTTTATACATCAAACCATAGTTCTTTAATGATGATACCTTATGTAGGTTATGTTAGGTTAAGTTTAAAAGTGAGTGGACCGAAAACCAGACACTCCACCGCGACTATGTGGTCTATTGTGGCTCACACCTACTTATATTTACACAGCCCAGGTCAAGAGAGTTGCTTTGGCAGTACTGGAGGATATGCCAAGCACCGGTTCTGGTCCGACAAATTCAGAAGCAGCACTCTCCCTGGCTGGATAGTGGGCTGCTCCATTCCTTTCATGGCCAGAATGGCCTGGGACCCAGACCAGAGTTACTCTATTTTTTCTGCTCAAATGAGCGAGCGTCTGCTGAACTCCATACCGTTTTTGAGTTACAACGGTAGGAACCAAGAGCTTATTTTTAAGAGCTGCTTGCCTGTCTTATGTATACTGGTATTTGTGTTTTGTAATTAACAATTTGGAATTTTACCACATCAATACCATGAAAACATATATGGTCTAAAAAGTGATAAGTAATCGTTACATGACAGTATGAAAAGGAAAGAGAAGATTTTATAAACATAACAAATAATACGTTAAATAGTGCGGAATTAAAAATACATCGATTAAGCAGTGAAATAAATAGAAGTTAATTCTGGATGTCTTGCATTTTTGGAAAAACTATTATGTGAAAAAATTTGGGACAATTAAGTCGGCATTTGTAGGCATTTCTATTTAGTTATTGGTTACACCAAATCCAAAGATACCCAACTGTCTTAAGACTTAATTGTCTGAGGTTTTTCTGTACTTATAACCAAAATTTCAGTTAGCTCAAAGGTTAGTTTTCAGCGAAAAATCAGTTAGCAAGTTTACTTAATATTTTAAAAGAAAATTATCTAGTGCATTTCACAAAAAAATATGTTGTGTTCTCTGAACTTTTTTTGAGACACACTATATAAACTAAAATTATTTATATATGGTTTTAATATATTTCATCTAATAAGTTATCCAAGTCAGAAAAGATAATGTTTAGAAATAATTTTTAATTTGATGGATTTTTTCTTTGTCGTACATCGTTTGAAAGGTATTTCAATTCTCTTCACACCAGTTGTTGAAAAATTGAAATCGAGTCATCCGTTTTCGAGTTACAAACATTTCTGTCTCATTCGGCGAGTGAAAAGACCATCGTTCACTTTAAATATGCAAATGTTGTAACTGAAGAATATTAATGTAATGTAATGTAATCTAAGAGGTTTACGTTCTCAAAAAAAGGTATCTATAGGTGTTAAATCGGAGGAATGTGTTGGATTTCAATCATTAAGTTATGTGTTGGCTTAATATTTGAAAGGTAGGTGTATCAATTCTCTACGTAGTCGTTTTTGATATATAAAAATCAAGTTGTTCACATGAGTACAATTGATTGTACTCATTGTGGGGGTGGTTAATTTAGGGACGGAGTGTACATATATTTTAGACTATTTCAGACGGTTAATTCTTAAAATTGAATCCAATTACAGGCTTCTAACAGTATGTACCGGGTGGCCAAATTTGCTTGCTATTATAGGACAACTCGAGAACTAAGAGAGATACAAAAAAATTAACCCCCCCTTTCTCGAGCTCTTTTTCTGAGACAAACTTAATGCCGAAATGCAAAATGGCCCATCTTCTTTTGTTTTTGAGATATTGGCGAATATTCGATTTTTCAAATTTTCGATGCCTGCGCATATCTCGGTTATTTTAGATATTAGAAAAAAACAACTTATATGTTCTTCAGACACTTTTTTAAAAGGAATGCAGTGGCGTAGGCAACATTTTAATAAGTTGATAAAATTTCGAGTTATGACATAAACGTGTATTTTTTTAAATGAAAATCGTTGTCGGCTATGATTTAGTTAGAAAGATAATTTTTTTCTCTTTTCAGCGATATATAATATGTGTGGTTAATTTATTCGACTTAACTATTTTTTATAGAATCTTTGACTTTTTAAGGTTATTAATAGCTCCCATTTCGTTTTCGCGTAGTAGACGTATATCTTTTGTTTGAAATTTAAGTTATTGGCAGTTCTAACTGCATTTATCACTTTGTGTCTGTAATTTATACCGCTTATAGGTAATAATTGATCTGCGAATAGTTGTTTCCTAGAAATTTTAGAATACTTTTAAATTTCAAGAGTGGCATTTCAAAATTATGAAAAATTCGACATGCTGGAATATTATATAAGAAACAATTATTACTGTGAAGTTACGTCCACTATGCCAAAACAAAATGGCAGCTATTAATAACCTTAAAAATTCTAAGATTCCTTAAAAAATAGTCAAGCCGAATAAATTAACCATACATATTATATATCGCTGAAAAGAGAAAAAAATTATCTTTCTAACTAAATCATAGCTGACTACGATTTTCATTTAAATCAATACAAGTTTATGTCATAACTCGAAATTTTATCAACTTATTAAAATATTGCCTACGCCACTGCATTCCTTTTAAAAAAGTGTCTGAAGAACATATCAGTTGTTTTTTTCTAATATCTAAAATAACCGAGATATGCGCAGGCATCGAAAATTTGAAAAATCGAATATTCGCTAATATCTCAAAAACAAAAGAAGATGGGCCATTTTGCATTTCGGCATTAAGTTTGTCTCAGAAAAAGAGCTCGAGAAAGGGGGGTTAATTTTTTTGTATTTCTCTTAGTTCTCGAGTTGTCGTATAATAGCAAGCAAATTTGGCCACCCGGTACATGGATAGACATAGAGGAAAAACTGACTGAAGTCTTTGAAGTTGGTTTTCCTCTTCAAATTGCACCGAGACCTGTGTTTCATTCATTCCTTTATAACTTACTAACTCTGGCCTAACAATCTACCCTCATTATTATAATTGCGTTAAAAGTCCACATGACAGATTTAATTCACTGCCCTCAGTACTCGACGGTGTTTGTATTTTACTGTTTAAGAACTTGCGCAACCTGCAAAATAATACAATAGTACGTGGCTGGTTTTAAATACATTAAAATAATATTGTTTTAATTAAATTTTTAGTACAGCGCTTTGAATAGTAATAGGTAGGCACACACTAAACTTTGAAAATGCTTAACTTTTCTGTTAATGAACCATCGACAATTTTACTTATTAACGTTGAAGTTTAGAAAAAAATTAACAATGGTACATTTTAGAAGGGAGACTAACCTACTTGAAGAAACAGCCGCGGCTACATTTAGAAGATTATATTACGAATAAATGCCAATTTAGTTTCTAAAAATTACGGTTTCTTTACCAAAAACCTTTGCCATTCTATATACCTATACTTTTTTAAATTATATGCAACTGTAGATGGCAAGATATATCTGACACAAAAAAGTTGAATAGCAAAGCAAAAGATGAGCTAAAATATAAAGCAAAAGTAGAGTATTTTGAATTATTTTAGCGATTTTATTCTTACACCAAAAATATTTGAATTATAATGGCGTTGAAAATAAAAGCTTAATAAATAAATAAATAACGACTTTATTAAAATTAATATAATATAGCGACGTTCGATCACTCTCTCTTCCACGCTTTTTAATAACAAATCAAATAGAGGAGAAAAATACTATATCCAATAATGTTTAATAATAATGTGTAATACTTTTCTAAGCTAAGGCACTGGCAATTAGATAGAGCGACAAATGGCTTCAAATTTGAATGACTGGCTAGTCAAGTTTCTAGTCCGAAGCACAAAATTCCATAGAATCGATTCTATTCAATCGAATCTACGCGAATCTACATATAGAATATTCATATATCAAAATTGAAAATTTAGTAGGTACCTACGTTTAATAATTTCAACCAAAATTCAATCTCTTAAGATATCAGACAGCACACTTTATTAGTCCGTGTAATATTGGTTGCATATATCCGTCATTTTGTAGTTTGTATTCGACGTTATTATATCAACTACAAATTTTTTCAAAATATAAACGATTTATAATTAACTATAATATGTAGATATAGTTAATAATATTGTCAATAGTTATACTATAGTTAATTACAAAATCGCTTATATTTTAAAGAAATGTGTGGTTGATATAAGAACGTTGAGTACTTTGTACAAATTTACGGATATATGCAACCAATATTCCAATGACTAATAAAGTGTGTTGTGTGATATCTTAACAGATTGAATTTTGATTGTGGATTATAGGTATATCTACTAAATTTTCAATTTTGATAAGAAAACAATTTATTTAAAATAAGGCCGTACCCAAGCAGCATTTTGGATTTCAATCCTCAAATTTGAGGATACGTCAAGTATGATGACTGAGTTTGCATTTATGATGTATTTTAAGTTTATGAATAGAAGTTCTGAAGTTCTATATAGATGAAATATAATAAAAACATAAAAGATCAATCGATAGCTGATTTTCTAGAAATTTATTTTTTCATAACTAAAAGATTTGAAAAGAAAGCAAATAATATTACTAAAAGTAAAAAACATCGTTAGTTAACCATCTGGCAATTTATTCGTCATGTACGTAACTCAGATTGGATAATTAGTAAATATATTGTTTTAAGTAAAAATTAGTTGATTTTTGTTTATCTGCTTCTGTAGGTATATGAGATATTATGCGACAATATTTATTCCATCTTTTAGAAAAGACGAATAGAACTGATTGAAAGATTCGAGATGCATTTGTAAGCATGTAACAAAATTTTTCGAATTGTGCTGTGGAATATACAATACCCTTTTGTTTCTTTTAAGTTTTAGTAGTTAAGCTGCTGTCAAAAAAATGTAATACCGAATAATTTTTAAATTCTTCGACGTAAATCATATTTTTCATTTTCTTTCTACAGCACGTTTAATGCCATAGTGAAACTAAAATTATGCACCATAAAAAAGTGACGCTAAACGAAAATCAATGAAATCAGGATCGGTAGTATGTTCCTGAATATATTCACAAACTGACAGGTTATATATATAAAAAAAAAATAAGAACCTGAATTTATTCTGCACCTCAATATGAAAGTGAGATGCATTAGACTAAATATTCAATCATCCAACGAAAACACAATAAGTATTGTGAAATTGGTAAATTCTGCAAGACGTAATTTTGTTTTAGTAAACTGAACTGTGTAAATGTCTATCAGATCCCATTTAATTATGATAAATAACATCATAGTATTGTAGGCATTATTTGATATATTTATCGTGTTTCTATTGACAGACTAAATTATTGTAATGCTTATTTGTTTTACACTCAAAACTGGCGTCTATTGTTCTTGTAACTGTAGATATTCATTGTACTTCCATCTATATAAATTCAAACTTTATCCCTGTGTGTAGGAGAGTTATCCTACAAGGCAGAGGTAGGGTTTAAACTTTATAGATGTACCTAAATTTAAAAGCTTTTTCAGGTAGCGTTTTATTTTTCGTTTTGGTTTTGTAACATGTTCCAAATAATTTTTTATGAATCAAGAAACTGTTATACGAATTTCTGACATTTTCGGAGAATGATATGCTCAATAATATAATCCTGAGAAGTGTAGTATTGATGAATGAATATAGAAAAAATTGTAGAAGTAGAAATATAGGGTGTGCAAGTACTGTATTTAGGTAGATAACAAGAAAATATTTTTGTGAACGTACCCTTTCGCTTGAAATGCCAAGTTCTATAACTTATTGTGTATTTTTCAAAATAAATAAGACGTCAGTGAGAAAGTCCAATTTAACGTGTAGTGTTTTACAGTTCTATATAAAGAGTTATGGTAACATATATTTTTTATAATTCCCAAACATTGGAGCATATCAGTAGTAAATATTCAAAATCTGGGTAACATAGTAATAATGTTGTGCCTTTAAAAACTGTGATTGGCAGACAACCAGAGATACCTTTTCAGGGTATGATGGTAGACAACCAACATTTAAGCTTACGCCTAATATGATTACAATTCCCAGAGTCGGACAGGTCTTATTTAGCTTTAAACAGCGGGTATTTCAATGGAGAAATTAAAAAAAATGTATAATGCTAAAACACTTTGATATGTACAACGAATTATCGTTTACAGTCCTTCAGAATATTCAGAATAACTTCTGGTAACTGGTGATTTTTTTGGAAATTTGATGTATATGTTAGAAATATTAAAAACTTTTCATTCATTAGTCATATCATGTCAAGACGTGTTTCTAAAAAAATAATACAATATATTGGCTTATAACTAGAGAACTAAAAGAGGTATGAGTTAGTCTTTTCTTTACTAAACTTCTTTTCTGCACCATAAATCATACAATTATTTTTATTATTGTTATTTTTTTAGAAAGACGCTTTGACCTGATTTCGTAAAAAATAATATTTCCTAAAAATCTTCTCTGAATGGCAACAATGGTATACATTTTCAAGAAACAGGCTTTCAGATAGATATAACAGATAGGTATTATTCCATTTAAAGAAAGGTCATAATTTTGGATTGAAATAGGCAATTGTTACAATTTCTGACAACATTTAAGAATTGACAACAACGACAGCAAAAACTATAAGGAAGGAAGAACTGAAATCTAAGAAGTTCAGTTCAGGTACAAACTGTTGTTGTATAGATGGACGATCTACTTTATAGATGCATTTAGATCTATATCCTCTGAATTTAAATTTTGCACAATATCCAATTTTATACCTGTAGTAGTTACTGCAAATATATTAGGAGTGAAGATCTAAACATACCAAACAACCAACAACTAAATACATACCATATTGGAGAAAAATGGAATGAAATTTCGAAGGTGGACCACTAAGTTGAAACTTCATATTTTGACTAATTGTTTAAAAAATAGATGGGACAAACTTTGAAAAATCTAAATTTAAATGAATAATAATCTGAACTTCCCTGCCCCAAAAATGAAGCCATTTAAAGTATGTATTTTTTATTTAGCATACTCTGTATAAGGCTAAACATTTTCTTTTTTGCAAGCGTAATACGAAACATATTCTCGCCCATGTTTTTGTGTTTGTTTCCTTCGTACTTATTATAGGCTGTGATTTATAGCGAGGATTTCTGTTTTTGTCAATTAATCTATTTTAGAGGTACTCAGCAAGGCAATCAATCAAATAATATTACAGATAGATCCATCAATATATTTCACAAAAAATAAGGCGGCTTGTAATCAATAAGCTGTATCTTTCAGTTCCAATCTTATTTGTAATTATTATAGATATTGGATATTTCATTTCAGTTTGGTTGGTTGCATATGTTTTTCGGAATACTTATTATATTTGGTTATATGACAGAAATAAATAAGCACACTGTAATAGTAGATACCCAACAAGGAACGCCTGTAGGGACATAAAAAATTCCAAATTACGTGCAAGGAAATGCAGATGTAAATAATGTTCTGAATTAGTTTGAAATACACAATTACAATCATTGAATTCTATAAATATTTACAAAGTTATATAGTATATTAGAAACTGTAGTCTATGCTAGCAATAATATTATTTATTTAGAATATACTACCTACTAACCAGACAAACATCCGATTATGACAAGAAATATCAACAAGTTAACCAATAGAGACCATAGCTCTAGAGCAATAGACTAAATACAATCCAAATAGTGACACAATATACATACCAATTAAAAATTTGTTAATATGTTTCGAAAAATGTATATTTACAAAGATTTAAGTATTATTATAATTCTTACTGGATGCTGTATAACATGTCAGAGGATTTGTGCCTTTGAAAACTATATTTGGGTCATTTTGGATGAGAGCAGATCGGATGAGGAAGTAAACAACACTTTGTATGGTCACCAAAATATCTGACCATCTCTATCCTACCATCATATCTTATCGTTTCGACCTATCAAAATACATTTTCTTTTTGTTTCCTCTGTGTTAGATTATTCTTTATAGTAGGTATATTCTCTATATTATATATTATACCCTTAAACGTTATGAGAACGCAGTGGTAGGATTATAAGATTTGGACTGTGGAATATACAATTTATAATGAAATCGCAAGCATTTATTTCCCAAAGCCTGCTAGGAATTTGGTATCGAACAATATTATAACAATAACAAAGCTGAGAAGGTGATTTTGCGATAGTTGTTCAAGTACTTATTATCAGGTAACAGAACGCCGTAGACTTTATAGGAATCTAAAACACCTTCCTACCTTATCCTTATAACAGACATTCATATGTTTTGTGTAAGCTAACTACTGAGAGCATATTAGAATAATGTTCGCAACTATTCTTATCTTAAATCTAAATTTGTTAATAAACCCAGGAGCGAATTTTAATTCGAGTCGTCGGTATGGTAATTGGGAGAAAAATCATCAGGTTACCTGATTACCTGATTAACTTTCGTGACAGTTTATATAAATTACAATTTTATATCAAACATCTGTAAACGTTGTAAATACAGAGTTTTATGTCTTCACATGTTTATATGCAGGGTGTTTGTTTTTCGAGTCCGACCAAGTGTTAAATTAAAGACGGCTAAATTAGGGCAATTTAAAGTATTTTAACCTGATCATTCTGATCAATAATCTGAAAATAAATTATGAATGCTAAGTAGTTCTAACTAAAACATTATTGAGATACTTTTTTTACAAGAAATCCGAATGTGGTAATCCTTTTAGTAGTGGTGAGAAACACACCGTAGTGCCCTCTTCTGATCTTTGCTACTATCTGTCTGACAATTATTGTCAAATTGACAGACAGATAACGAACTGCCTTTCCGTAGGTGCCATTGTAGCAGTGACCTCTTGGTCTTTGAGGAAGACAATTCTAGGAGATACCGGAGTAATGCAGTGTCAGTCGGGGCATAGTGCCCGTGGAGTAGTTGTTTTCGGCATCTTCTTCAGATGAAATGGTAATCCTTTGTCAACGATATTCAAAATGGCGGAGGAATAACTATCAACTTTCATTTCCTTATGGGCGCCATATTCAATTTTTGCATATTTGAATCAAGTTTGTTGCCCGGTTACGACGATGTATCACTCTTGATATTTGGTTTTATATTTTACGTCTTACATTTTTGCCAAAATAACGATTTTTTAAAATTTTGCTTACGTGTGCTTTGAAAATAAAAAGGTCATTTTGTTTATCAACAATTTTGTACAGTTCAAACATAATTTTGAAGTTTTCGTTTATGTTAAGTTCAGCGAAAAAACCGCATTTTCAAAGGAAGAAAAGCTGGTTGTGTTGAAATATATTATGCATTGCAATGAAATGCGGACCAGTTATTTCTTGAATATCGTTGAAAAAGAAATATCACTCGGATTCCTTGTAAAGATATTTTTTTAGGAAGCGATGTTGTCGTAATTTAACCGTCTTGGTATCACTTAAGATAAGTGAGATGCCCATGATGGGACTCTATGTATGTTTAATAGCATTAGATCCTCGTTTTTTGTTTAAATCAGATCACCAGAACTGTGCTATAATTTCGCCCTGTGCTATAATTTTCGTGCAAGATATCTGCTTAATTTTTTTTTATAATTACTTCTGTCGCACCCTGTATACATATATAAATTTCGAAACTGCGTTTTTGTGTGTTAATTAAACTAGTTACATTGCTTCCGCCTTTAATAGAAGTAATTAATATACAACAGAGCAATATTGGAATATATTTTATGTATATTTTGCTACACCTGCCGATATGTTGTATACATATACCATTATTCGCATAGCCATTTGGTGGAGCATGTTCACTGCGCCATTATCAATTTGTGCTTCACCAATTACCAGTTACCAATAAAATCATATTGGTCTAACCTACCTATTCTGTGAATTCATCATTAATATATTCGTCTGTATGCATTGTAACGCGGATTATTTACAACTGTACATTATAAGAAATATTTCCAGTTAATCTTATAAAAAAATAAGAAGTAAAATACATTATATATATAGATATATATATATATATATATATATATATATATATATATATATATATATATATATATATCATCATATATTTTTTATTATTTAACAATATGTTCGTGAAATTACAAATTATTTTGTATACCTTCTTTAAATGATTGGCACTGTCATATTTTGATTATTGTCATACTTTTTTGTAGCGCTCTGTATAATATATAAATGTGTTGACGATGTATAGCCTACGGTTCTAAAAATAGAGAGTTTTATCCATTTAAAACCTATTTTAAAACCGGGAGTTGCTGTTATTGTGTTGTACTATACTCGGAATTTTCTATAGAAAAATGCGGTTTCGTTAGAAAAAAATAAAAATTACATCCTTTTATCTTTTCTGTGCCCTATTTTCACTAATGAGGAACAAGCTTTGGAAATGTAATTAATAAAAATGTGCCAACGGAAGGCACTTGCTTATTTTTAAACACCACTTTATTATTAGTTTATAAAAAAACCTATTAGTAGTTGTATTACATCATTAGCGAATATAAAAAGTTTCTAGATGTACTATATAAAGTAACGCAGGGAGACGTAGGTACCTAAATTAGTACAATTCTAAAAATGACTACTATTCAACACACAAAAATATTCAAAATTAAAAAGAATATTTTTTTTGTACATATCTAAATATAAGTTAATAATAATATTCCTACCCCCTCATTCTAATCACAAGGAATAGCTTGGAAGTTTTAGGGTTGTGTGGGAGAGGGGGCGGCATATTATTATTATTCAGTAGGCCGCAACTGCGATTCGGGAACAATTTACGTGGTAGGCCCACCAATTCCAGACCACCATTCAGTACTGAAATTGAGAAACCTGGAAAACTTTATTAGTTAGTGTGGTAAGTTAAACATCAACCGATATCAGTCTCTTACAAGCCGACAACTCTGAGTCACCGACCAGATTATTGTTAATATCGGACAATATTATTAACCGCAATTGGAAAAGTCACTTTATTTTGCTCAATACGTTTAAGAAACTACCTTACTTTTACTTTCATGTAGACCGGAACTGAGTGTGGACATTGTATACAAAATAGATGCAATCCTAAAACGTTTTCCCTCTGCGGTTTCCTTCTATTGCAAATAAAATCTCTTGTATATATATATGTAATAGCGAATGAGAATGCCAGCCGCTATTGTGAATCTGCCAACCACGACACCACTGGGCATATATTAAACCCAACACATAAAACGCTTAACGTTGCGTGTGGTTTTCCACAATTTACGCTTTACAACAACAAAAAATATTATATGTTTCAGCAATTAGGTCTGAGGCCAATTGGTTCAACTTGTAGTATTGCGTATATCAGCCCAGAAATAGTTACATGTCATTGTAACACACTGGAACTTGACTCTTATGCATATGCACTCAAATGAATGAAATATGACATTTTCCAGGTTTAGAACACAGCATAGAATAACACTTTTTTCTCTTGGGAAAAATATGATTTAAGAACAGTGTATCAAAATTTCCGGAAATAAATTTTTTGAAAAAATTTCCGAAATTTTTCGAAAAAATGGAAAATTGGAAATTTATGCAATGAATTTGATGACAAGTTATCCCTTATACGTTTTTTACTTTTTAATGTAACTTGTATTAATCTACGTGTGTAATTACATTGAAAACTAATTAATTTTGTACTGGATATTATCATTTTGGTCTCTTGTGTAAAAGAGTTCGGATGCTCGCAAGTACAGGAAGTCGAGGAATCATCTAAAAATTAAACTGTTATGAAAATAGTCTACATTGGAATGAATTTAGCCTATTGCGACAAAGCGACAAAACAGAAAAAAATGCGTGAAATGCCTGGTAAAAGTCTGCAACTGGCTTCCAACTCTGACTTAGATTTTATTGACCAAGACCAGAAGGAAGATTTTGAGAGTTGCAGCGAGAGCGCTGGCTATATATTGATGATGTGCTTGTAAAAATTGTCGATAAGGATATTGGAGATGAATACCAACAGGCTGATTATATGGTGGATTCACAGATAGAGGACTTACAAGATTTCCCAAGCAGAGACAGTGCGGAAGAAGTAGAAGAAGAGGAAGTTCATAGTATGAAAATAAGAAAACGGCTCCACATATTCTACAGTTCTTCGGAAGATGAGGAGGAAAGCGAAGATAAAGGTGTCATAAATCAGAATGAACGTAATACAACTAATAAGGAAATGGACGAAGAGCCAGAAGTCACTGACACAACAAATTTTTATGAAGCAGATAAAGTTGGGGAAAAGAGGCCAAAGCGAAGGACAAAAAGGAAGAAACGTCCTTACGATTTTGTTCCTGTATAGGTGTCGAAAGAGCAATAACTAAATATGTACAAGCAAGGCTGGTAACTTGCTTCCATAATCATAGGCGTCTCGTCGCATTGGCACCGTACATAAATAAATAATAAACAATAAATTTATTAAGTTACTACAATAACTAAATATAAAACGCAGTTTACTTGCTATTAAGACGATCTAAATCAATTCAATGAGCTTACTATAAGATTGGCAATATAATATTTTTACAATTCATATTCTCGCTTACTGTTAACCACAGTTTTTTAATATAGTCCGTGTTCAAAATGAATCCCGTTACAACTTGGTGCGGGAGTGGTATGCAATACGTCAAAATTTTCATAAAAACGTGTAGTTAAGAATATCTTGAGGCCGCCTCTCTCAGGGGTGGCAGAAAGGAGAAAACCACCCCTATGAGATTCTTGTATAAAAAATCGTTCAATCATTTAGAGTTTTGATTTAATTAATTTGATATGGAAATATTTATTTATACATCTCCCAGTGCTTCTAGGCATGTTATGTACACGGTTACCCTTAGAAAATGGTGAAATCGGGGGTAGAAGATATTATTTCTACCATCTTCAACTTTAAAGATTTACTGCGAAAAATGTCCCTAGATAACATAATATTAATAGTAGAAATCATTACAAACAACAAAAAGCCTTCTTAAAGCCCACAAGTAACCCACAAAATAGCATACAATATGTCGCTTTCCATGGTTTCCTGATCGAGGAATTCAATTTTATTATAATTTTTTACTTTTTTTATTAAAATAAGTGGAGGGGGTTGAATAAGAAACTGCCTAATTAAAATTTTTCGTCACTGTTACAGAAAAAACATACATTCATGGAGTAAGGGTTGGTTAGGTTTCTGGAGAATATTGTCTTTGATGTTGATGCTTCTAATAAGTCACTATCTTCTTCTGTTGCTGCTGGGCGCACTCTTGAGTCTTCCATTTCCTTTCCATATGTTCTAGTCGACTTCTTCGTTATCCATTTGTAACATCGAAGATGATATTTCACGTTCAACTGGTTCAATTCGCACGGTAAAAGATGTTCTTCTGACACGCCATACGTACCCTGTATAATATTGACACGGTAGGTACAAATCACCTTTTATTATTAAATAACCGATATCCGTAAACATCTACCATTTGAGTCACCTGCGAAATAATTTGAATTTGCCCAGCATGTAATCGATAAAGGCCAGTGAGCATTTATCATACCAATTTTAAAGTGTACATCACCATACCAACCTGAAAGGGATTTTACAGATGTTATTACAATGTGATTTATCGTACAAGTCCTGACAAATCTCTGAAAACACTGCTGACAGTGAAAAAATAGTATTATCCGATAAGGGAGTTAGTGCGTATACAGGGTTACTTATTAGTGCGGTAAAGTTCGATATCGGCCTATTATTAAGGATACTGAAAAAAAAAAACTTTCATAGGAGTGAGATATTGTGATAAAAGGCGCACATTTTAAAAATATTCTGAATTATATAGGGTGACTTACTAGACAGGAGCACCTTTAAGGTCATTTTTTTTAATGGTAGTATTGATGGTATAAATTCAAAAGTAGTTAAAATAATAATTCCGGAAATTGTGAAACCGTTTACTCAGTTAATAAATACATTCATACCGGCACTTTTCCTGAAATTTTGAAAATATCACTAGTCATTCCTTTACACAAAAAGGGCGACTAGCACATTGTTGACAATTATCGACAGATTTTGTTAATCAGTGAGTTTTTTAAGTTAATTGCAACAGTTGTTTATAACTCAATAATTGAGTTTATTGAGAGTCATAATTTGCTTTCAATATCGTAGCACGGATTTAGAGCTAAAAAATCAGTAGAAACTGCTTCATATCACCTTTTCGATTATGTATACACACAACTGGATGAGGGTAAATATGTTCTATCACTGCTGTTCGACTAGATAGTGTCAACCAAGAGTTCGTTCTGAATAAATTATTCAACCTTGGTATACGGGGTTCCCTACTACATTGGATTGAGTCTTATTTGAAAAATCTAAGGTTGATAGTTGATAGGAAACCACTAATTTTTTTACTTTCTATGAATGATCTACCCAGTTTTATTAGCACTGGAAGGCTTACTATGTTTGCGGATCATGTCTCTATTACTGTGTCAGCAGATACCCCAGAGTAGCAAGCTAGGGTGAAAATAATATTCGAGGAATACAGTTCGTATTGCCAAATAAATAAGGTCATATTAAATTAAACCAAAACAATATGCTTAAATTTCCACATTAGGAGTGAACTATCGAACACTTTCAATGTTTTTGAGATTACACCATCACCATCTACTAAACTTCTTGGGACACAAATTGACTCCAATCTCTCTTTCCAGTCACATATAGATTATGTTTGAAGCAAACTGAACAAAGCGTACTTTGCACTACTTCAAATTAAATCTAGTCTAGATCTAAACGGTATCTTAAATGTCTACTATGCACTAGTGTATAGTCATATTTCCTTTAATATAATCGCATGGGGATGGCTTCTGATATCAATAGAGTTTTTCTTGCTCAAAAGAGAATTTTGAGGTTGATTTTTAATTTGCAATGGTCGGAATCTTGTGAAGGTATTTTTGTATAATAAAAAATTTTGACACTTCCCTGGATATTTATATTAAAGTGTCTTACTTTCACTAAAAGACATAGCTACAAAATTTTGGTCATGGCGACAGATATGAACATCATACAAGATATGGACATAAACTTTTAAAACCAATACCAATACCTGCAGAATTAAGGTCAAACACTATGCTTGTTAAGGGTCTCTTATTAAAAATCATCATGCGTATGCTTGGATGCTAAAATGAAAGAAACCTCAATACTGAAATATTATAATTTTTTTTATTTCTGAACTTGAACTCGAATACCTACTACGACATGTTTTAATAAAAATAAATAAAAATCGTTTATATCGATGCTATTGGCCTTCAACCTTGTATAAAAGGCTTTAAGGCTCCCCCAAACCAACGCGAATTATCCGCAACGGATTCGTGACGGAAAGTTCGTAGCGAAATTCGTGGCGGAATCCGCAGAGAACCCCACACCAAAGCGAATATAATCGCATCATATGCGTCATATTTTCAGTATCGAAAAGGTTGATTGCTTAGTCCACTACCCTGAAACCCACCAACCTCATCCCAGCACTACTCTACAATAGAAGCCATAGATGCACAAACAACTGAAAACACAACACATCCTGAGGCAAGCACCAGAAGGTGGAGAGCCTCGTGGTACCGGTACTCACGCCAGTCCACCCATCGTTAGGTTGATTGCTATTGCTGAAAACGAAAAATAAACAATTTGTACTTGTACTTACATACTTACCTATCATACAAAAATATGTATACACCATCGGATGAAGAAGAAGCATTTGTGTTACTTGCATTGGAAGAAGACAATTTAAGGTAAAATTATTATTATTCTTTAAAAATAAATGTGTTGATCATATTATGTATCTAACCTTAAGAAGAAAAGAAAATGGGTTCACGATATTAATAAAAAAAAGACGACAATATAGGGAATTTCATACATTAATGCCGCAATTACGAAAAGACGAGAATCTATGTTATATTTTTGTTACTTTTTTCGAATATTTTTGTAATCGTCATGAGAAAGGTCGTCTAATATAGGATACTTTCGCACTAATTCAATGATTGTTTCCGTTTTATTAATTACTTTCTTAGTTAAGAGACTGCGCAACTACTACGGATCCGAGAAAAAACGCAGCCGATTGCGAACAAAAACTCCGTACGAAATAAACGCAGACAATTCGCAGTCTAAACGAAAAAAATCGTGTTGGTGTGAACGTACATATTTAACGCAATGGAAACAATATGATGCGAATCGCAAGCGGTGCGAACTTCCGCAGGTGCTGCGATTATCTGCGTTGGTTTGGGGGACCCTTTATATTAGACATAATATGTGGGTTATGCTAATCGTAGTGAAGTTTCTGCCAAATATTACATCAATTCAATTAATATATTTGGCACAATAGTTTTAAAATAATGGCAACATTAAAACAGCAAGAATAATTTTGTTTCATGCTAATATACCCTCCAATTTTACGTATAATAATTTTTGCATATAGTTTTAAATAATTGATCAGTCATTACTTTTATTATTCTCTTTCTTGTATAACTTTCTTTATTTTTGAAAGTAGACTCACTATACTCTGAGTCAGTGTACCTTCTAATAAGTAAAATACCTAATTTATTATTTTTAGCTTATTTCTGTGTAGGTAATTTTTTATTTTCCCTTTTACTGAAGACAATTCTGAAAATATATATTATCAGAATAAAAAACCCAGAGAATAAATTCCCGAGACAAAAAACACGAATTACGAGTATTTTGTTAAACTTACATTGACACTGAGTCTGCAAACTTATAGACGACAAAATACCAAAAGTCTCTAGATAGACGAGCAAATTAACTGTGCAAAGATGTTTTTTTTTATTTCTGAATGCATTCAATCTAGAATAAAAAAATATGTTTCTCTAAACATTTAAATCAGGAATACATAGTTGAGGGAATGTTTTCATCATAAGTATTACTAACTTTGTATTTCTTATTGCTAATAATATACACATATATTGCATAGAATTTGAGACAGTTTGGATATAATCATGGAAATGAAAAACGGTCCTACTAGGTTCCAAGTATATTTTACTAACAATATAGCTTATACGATTGTCCTATGAGGTATATGTATAAATATTCTAATAATATTTTTTGATAAATGGCTAACGTAGATAAAAATTAGATTCTTTATACTCAAATCAAATACATAAATAACTATCAAAAAATATGTGTACGCATATCATCCCTTATCGGTGATTGTCCAGCTCAATAGGTTATTTATTTTCCAAACCATGTCACGTTTCAAATTACAGAATGCATTTTTCATGATTTTCGCAACGGAAGAATACTGCGCCGGAAGATTATTTTGGTTCACTCTATAAAAGAATAATTTAAAACAACGGTTATTATTAAATATTCATTAGTCCTCCCTAGGGTTCGGCGATAATCTCGCACAATTTTTGACCCTAAGTCGGCTGGAAGTTGCAGTAAAATATAGATAAAGCTCGTAACATTGCGTACAAAACCAACCCCTTGCAGACTTATTTAGGAAAATTTTAAACCTTGTGTAATCGTCTACAAAATACTTGAAACACGCAATGCTTTACGTTTGGTAGCAAAAGGATGTTAGTATGGCGACCTATATTTGTAAACAGAGTGAGACATTTTTAACTAAATACTGAGTTGTATTTAACTGTTTTCATTTATAATTCAAAATTTCAGTGTGTTGAAGATATTTCGACATGAAATATGGTAAGGTCTACATGTGTAGGAAAAGCAAAAGTATATACCCGACTGCATATAATATATATTTGTGTTGATTATACTTGGATATATTACCGCATAGTTTAAACTTATTAATTGTACCGGGTGTCCAAATATGAAAGGACGTCGGCCATATCTCAGGAATGGTACACGTAGAGCATTTGGGGGTACGTATGAATGTTATTAATATTGCTAAAAGTCTTGGGCTTGTTTTTGACTCTAACCTAAGATTCCGGGCTGAAAAATAATATCTTGCTCTGAGAAATTTATATAGAAACAAAGTATATTGATGTTTGAAATAAAAAAAACTTACTGAATCTTTGATCTTTTCAATTCTAAACTATGCCGACACTATACCGGGTGTTCCACATAAAAGTCCTCAGCCTCGTATCTCGGCAACGGAAAGATATATTTTGATTTTGAAGAAAAACAGATGATAGAGCTCATCTATGGCTTCGTCACGGAGTTCAACTTGATTTTTTTCAGAGCAATTTGGAGATGGCGCTGAAGTCGAAATAAATTTTTCGTTTTGGCAGGAACTTTGTAACAAGGTTTATCTGATACTTTGTTCAATTCTAAACAATTTTTGTCAAATGACTATTTTTCAAAAACTTAATAGTTTCAGAGAGATCGGGCTCTTCATTTGGTGAGGTCCAAACTCAAGCGTATTTTAGAGTTTCGAATTATTACCTTATACAATGAAAGAATAAATATCCAAGTCAATTTAATAGCTCTTTTTAAGGAATAGTAAGATAATATGTATTTCTATAAAATATGCCAAGAGTTTTTTTGTACATACATACATTCAGGATTTATTTTAGGACAAGCGTATAAATAATTATATGAATTATTATACAAAATGAATTAGGTATTTAATTCACATATATTAAATTTAAATGTATAATATTCACTCTTACAATTCACGACAAAAGCATATCTTTTTTCACCTATTTTTGGCTAAACTAAATATTACTACAAATTCTCGTAATTACTTTGGGTACAAAATATATAACTGACTACCTGAGTATATGAAGAACAATTGAAACCTCAAAGATTTCAAGCATTCCTTAGAACACTAGGTACTTAGATGACAAGGCTTGGCTTCGTTCTCTCCCAGAATGCATGTAAGTTACGTACTTTATAGTTTTATGTTTTCTTGTGTATTTATATTATTTTTTTAATGTGTTTTTCGTACCATGTCTTAACTTGCCTAGTTGGTATGCGCGAGAAGAATATTTTATTTAATTTAAATAAATATTCATTCAAAAGCAAAAATTTGCTGTATTTTAAAATCCTGTAAAATACACGGATTCGGAGTTTTCGTTGCAATCTGAATCCTTTTTTATTTTATTTTATTTAGTGTTATTTTAATTTTAACTATGTTAGACGAAATACAGCAAATGTTTACTTTGTAATTCAGCGTTCGGCGAGGCATATAACCAGGAGAATAGCTGTTTTGGCTTAATTTGTTTTAGTCCTTATTTAAATAAAGCGTTTACAGATGGTGGATATAAAGTAGATTCGTACTATTCGTCGTTATATGTTATGTACATCCCATCTGTCAAGTGGGAGCTCTGTGACCTAGTGGTAAAAGACAGGTCAGGTCGTTGACGACGGTTCGAATCTCACCGTGGTCAACTTTTTATAATTGCTCCGATATTAAATCTGAGTGCATAAAGCTGGTAGCGTTCTTAATATGCAACTAGTACTGCAATATCACTGTATAAATGGCTAATAACCTGCTGTACACTTTAATTAATAAGGTTTTCCAGGTTTCCCTTATTCTTGTACTAAATGGTAGTTAAAGTTATAACGTCGTAAGTCGCTCCTGGGCGCACTCGCGGTTCGCAAATATAATAATATGCCGCTCCCTCTCCCATATAAGTCTCTGACTCCTGGCTCATCATTAAGATGAAAATGAGGGATAGAGATATTATTATTATTATTGTTATTATTATTATTATTATAAGTAGTAGAACTTGTTTGTAAAATAAGGAGATCTACAGTTTATCTACAATATGAGTGACTCGTATTAACTATTGGTGATAATTTATTGAAATATTTCGCCATCAGCGGGATTCGATTTCCCTTTGACAACGTAATCGTATTAAAAAGTTGGCGCAATATAGCAGTCGGTTACCGTCTCCTGTAACTAAAGGTATTGGTTCATTCGAGTTAATATCATTTTAGTAATTAACAACATCATGTTTTCGACATGATTCCTACCTTCATTACCTACTATATAGAAATTATTAATTTAAAATCTTTTTAAACTATTGATTATGCTACACTTGGAAATTAAGTTCATTATCTGTAGCATTGAAGTAGTTGTATTGCCCTTATTTTGGCTTTTTTTGCAGATACTCGTAAAACATCCAATCCCTTCTGATATATCTGGGTACCAAGGAAACGTCGAAAGTGTTATCTAAATTCAGCCCAAGAAATTTCCACAAAGCTAATACTCTCGACTAATGTCTTTTGAAAATGAAATCCTGTACCTTAGTTTATACAAAACCCCCTTTGAATAATTGAAGAAGTTTGAGGGCTAGAGGCACGTGGACGACTGAAAGACGACAGTTCAGGTCATTTTGTAAGTACCTATATGTTAATTAGTAATTATTGTTGGTAAGTTGGTAATAATATTGGTTTAAATTTTAGATATAGTGTTACATTTTGAATACATAACGAAATTCCCTTTTTCTTTGAAGAATGGCCATTATTTATAAAGTAAATTAGTAAAAGTTTTTTATGCACAAATTTTCTAGTATGGACCATTCTATGCTTACTGTTATTAACAATATCTTCAAGCATGACCAATATTTGGTTGTTTTTTTGTGAAATAATAGCAGGAACTGGATACTTTGTTATGGTTTCCAAGAAATATTAATTTACAAAGTCTAAGATAGTAAAAAGAATAATGTTGCATTTAAAAAAGCAATTGATATTGTCTCTAATTTATTTCTGGCACAGCTCTGTGATTAATTGGTAGTTGTTTTGAAAAACAAGAGAACAGAAATATTCAAGACCACAAGTGCAGTATCAAGATAAAGTTTCCTTTGGTCAACCAATTTTTATCATTATAAAATTATCATTATTAAATTTGCCAAAAATATATCCTTAAAAAGCCAGGATCAAAATGATATCGGTGAGATAGCTAGATTAAAAAAGAAGAATAAGAATCCATGGGCAGAACACTGTGTTAGAAATTACTGTGGTCAATAAGCCTATATTAATGAAATATACAGAGTGGGCCAACGAAAAGTTTCATCCTCTCAAATTATTGGTTTCCATGGAAAATCCAGAGACCGGTCTATTTTTCTTTGAAGGGGGACACATTTTTAGGGTATTGACATTTATACAAGTTGTCCTAAAAAGGAGAGGAAAAAAGGGTCCTGTGTATTTTTACAGATTTGGATAGAACTTCTTTTCACTAATACATTGATATAGGGTTTGATAAATATAGCTCTAATAGTGAGAGAGAGCTCTAATAAGTTAGAAAGAGAATATCAATTCGTTGCTAGGCTACAGTCAATACAAAGTCTTTCTCCAACGCATTACCATTTATGGTCATATATACGATACTATTAGAGCTGTATCCATCAACCCTATATCAATATATTCATGAGAGGACGTCCTATCCAAATCAGTAAAAATACACAGGGTGTTCCATTAAGAAAATGTAAGTTGTAGTAAATCTCTCCTTTTTGGGACAAGCGGTTAGCTTTAGGACAGGTTATGTGATGGAGACACTAAACCCTGAGCCCACTGAGTTCACTCGTTGAAGATGGGTCTTCAACTAGTGGACAGTGGGATGTTAAAAATAAAATAATTATCTGTCAAAGCGAAATTGAATGAATGTTAATCTGACCTGTCACCAAAGAAATAATTCACCGATGAAGAAAACTTAAGTAGAAGAATAACTGCATTCATTACTGTTGTTTATATTTTCTTATTTTTACTTTTTATATATCTAAAAGTATGATAAATGCTGCAATTAACAAGTCGACTAGGAAATAATGTCCGGCTTGGTGTTAATGTGAGAGATTAATATACTGCTCCCCCTAATTAATGAAGTTTTCCCGGTTTATCTCATTCTAACACTGAATGGTGATTAGGACTTGCCACCGCAGACCGTTTCTGAGGCGTAATTGCGGTTTACTGTATAATAATATGCCGCTTCCTCTTCTGCACAAGCGTTAGACTTCCGGGCTAATCCTTGCAATTAGAATGAGGGGTAGAGATATTATTATTATTATAATTATAATAATTAGTAGATAATAATGTTCTATTATTACATTTTTACCCATTTTTCTCATTTTTTAATAATATCCTTTTTACAAAGCCGTTTTTCTACTAACTTATCCACCCATACTCGTCAGGAAGAGAATGGCTTGTTTTTTGGCAAGAATTTCCTTTCCTATTATATTGTGTTCTATGAAATTTTCACATTTTTTTAAAGCCCCTTTGAGTTAAAGACGTCGTAAACAGTTGTTATCGTCGTGTTTTGAATACAATAGCTTTTATATCACTGTCGTCCTGTTCATCCATCACTGAGAATATCAAAGTTCATTCAGCAAATGTGTTCAACTTAGAATTAGGTACATTATTGTTGCAAAGGCGTGGGGATATTTGTAAGACATTTTAAATATATTGTCTAAAATAATTTGACTAAAAAATGTGCCTATTGGTTTAGTGTTTGAGTGTTATGAAATCAGGTACGATATTTTAAATGGAATTTGTTTTATTAGTGGGTTAAAAATACAAACATTACGTTTCTTACATTTTCTTCTCTATAAGTAAAATCATTTATGTGTTTTTAAATTATTATTAATGTTGGGACACCTGATGCTCCGCGAATTGTTGTGGAGAATTGATAAACAAGAAGGAATATACAGTGCTTTCGAAAAGTAACGAATAAATTCATTATTTTAGAAATTGAGAAGTTTTCGAAAAAATCCCCTGACACGTCGATTTTGTTTTTAAAAAAGGCACTTTTTGACATACGACCCATATTTGTGACGTCATCGTTGTTCGAGATATGACGTCATCGACAATTTTTTTAAATACCAACCCCCTATTTTGACCACGCCATTTGAAAGAGCGTATCATTCTACATACGCATCATGAAAAGTCATGGTTGCCTGACAGTAGCCTTAGCGACCGAGAATGTTTTTATTGCTGTCAGATAAAAATTTGAAATCGTACTTTGTTGCCGAATCGTTGGATAGGGAGAAGGGGGCCGATTGAGTGGCCAGCCAGATCGCCTGATTTGACACCCCTAGATTATTTCTTGTGGGGATACTTAAAAAGCAAAGTATACGTTACTAGACCGGTTAATTTAGAAGATTTAAAAGTAAGAATTCCTCACGAAATACATCGTATACCTCCTGAAGATATAGATAATGTCCAAAAAGAATTTATTAATCCTCTTGGTTACTGTCAGGCAGCCAACGGTGCACAATTTGAACATTTAATTTAGTCGATTTTTTACATAATCATTATCATTGTCAGTATTGTGAAAATTAAATTTTAAGATCTTCAAACATTATTTTCTTGAAATTTTTGTTATGTAACACCATAATTTTTCATGATGCGTATGTAGAATGATACGCTCTTTCAAATGGCGTGGTAAAAATTGGGGGTTGCTATTTAAAAAAATTGTCGATGACGTCATATCTCGAACAACGATGACGTAACAAATATGGGTCGTATGTCAAAAAGTGCCTTTTTTAAAAACAAAATCAACGTGTCGGGATTTTTTCGAAAACTTCTCAATTTCTAAAATAATGAATTTATTCGTTACTTTTCGAAAGCACTATATAAAAGTAACCTATAAGTTGGTAAGCTAATTGACCGAACTTTTTACTAAACTGATTACAAATATTTAGTAAAAAGATATTGGTCGAAATTAGTCTAAGGAAAAGACGATGAGGTTTTATTTAGAATAGTAAGACATAGACAATGGATGAATTCCATATACGAGTAACCTCAGGT
Source organism: Pogonocherus hispidulus (assembly GCA_963924545.1). Lineage (NCBI taxonomy): Eukaryota > Metazoa > Arthropoda > Insecta > Coleoptera > Cerambycidae > Pogonocherus > Pogonocherus hispidulus. Next base: position 9,193,894 of record OZ004701.1, read on the forward strand.
TTTGATGCAGACATTCAGTCAGTATCAGGTATCAGAATTAGTATTCATGTAGATAAGGTGTTATTTATTTATATGGTATATTGAGTACTTTCTTTCAGTGTCTTATTATAAAATCATTTACTACATACTGGATTGAAACAGGGTTATGTATTTAGATAAGTATTACTTTATTTCATTATTTATTTATTTATTACAATAAAATATCCAGCGGGTCAAAACCCACTTATAGGATAAGCTCCATAGTTACAAAAATGATAAAATGTATATACACATAATCACATATCACATATACGAGCAGACCTAATGAAACATACACATCTAATAACGAACTAAAACGATTACCTATTGTATATATGCAGGAAATAATAAGTAGAGATACAAAACAATAGGCAAAGGGTAAAAGGGGTATTTATCAGATCATATAAATAAATTCTTGATATCCCTAAGAGTGTATGATAAAATATCTAAGGTTATCATGATAGTTACTTATCTTTTGATAAATGGGTGATTTCATTAAAATATTAGTGTGACTGTGTGGTAATGCAAACAAACTATTGTACGAGATGTTCAGTCTTGGTACTCCATACTTAATACTTGAAACAATTGTGTCACATTTTTTTATATAATGAATAACTTTAAAGATCACAGATCACATAATGAGTTTTGCGTCACATTTCCGAGCAACGGAAAATACACTTTGCGGAGTATCCCTTGCAGGATTAATCCCATCTGGCATAAATACTGCAGTTTTAAAAAATCTGCGCTGAGTTCGTTCTAGCAAAGGGACATAAGTTGCATAAATAGGACTCTATCTATATAATTGATCCGTATTCATGTCCTGATCTCACAAATTTCAATTAAGAGTTATAATGTAGATAAATTAGTGAAATCCTTAGAATTACGTATTATAAAACCAAGATCCTTATACGCATCAGCTACATAGGAAAAACTGAGTTGTGGATAAAAAGTGTTTACCCAAACTACAGCAAGCCCCTTCAGAATGTCATTACCAAGTATATGGTAAATACACTTGGTAAATACACATACAAAATGGATTCTTTTTCCTGTGAAGCGACATGACATTACATTTGCTCGCATTTAGAGTCTGAATATTCTGGCATTCAGATAGATAAGTAATTTTAGAAAATAATTTGAGTCATCAGCGTATATAGATGTTCATAGCATTAGCAATGTCGTTAATAAATATTATAAAAAAGAGAGGAGCCAGAACTGAGCCCCGAGGTACCTCAGATGTTTGAACAATCACATTTAGTTCGATTATCACGGATTAATGTTCGAAGAGTATAAATAAATTGTATTTCAATAGTTCGTAAGCTTTTTCCAAATGAATTATCTAGATCTAGATATTCTGGTGGGGTCGATGGTTAATCGCAGACGTTTTGCTATTTTCAACATACACCTTCAGTGATTCTTGCATCGCAACTGGCAGTTGGTTCATTAGGCATAATGTTAGTTTCGATACGGATCTACTATCGAATAGGGTTGAATGGAATGAAGTTAAATAGTCTCAAAAGTTAAATATAAATCTGCGCGCTAATATATGCATACAGATAATAGTTATAAGTCTTCTACGTACTTTAAATCATTCTCTATTGTTAAGGAAGTTACATTACATATTATATAAAGGAATAAAATGGATACTTTGTTGGTATAATACACAGCTTATTGTAAAAAAATATTTAAAATCCATAATATGTTTATTCATTGCGCAACGTGGTATTTTAATGAGAAAATTAACTGTTCTAAAGCACAAATTAATTCCCTTTTAAATCCTACCCATTTGGAAATGCATGTCAGTCAAACATTAATTGTACACATCAGAGAAAGATATACACCAAAGCTAAATTGATATTAGATATTATTTAAAACAGCCATTGTGAGGGAAAGCAGCGTGATGTGTGAAAAACATTCTAGCATTGGTGAAGTGCTTACGGAATATTTGAAAGAGTCGGAAGACATCAGTTCGATAGTAAGTTGCTCTGTTGGTAAATCGATCATGAAATATGATTTAATATATCACACAATATATTTTGTTATAATGAATGATCTATGTTTTCACTGGCTGGGGGGCTGTTATGACATTTTGAAAGCATCTCCGTGTAGGTACAATAAAATAGGAGTATTTCATTAATCATGGAGATATACTTAACGTGCGCGCCACTGCTTCTTGCGAGGTTTCAAGAACCAAAGCATTTCTTTTCCTACCGTACGAACTGCTGAATTAACCCGTTAGTGTTATCGAAATGGCACAGTTGTAGGATCTTTGGAAATGCAGTAGGATGCACTAGAAATGCAGTAGAAATTTACTGAAAAGACAATACCTCATCTTCGACATTGTGACAGAACAATAATACTAATTGCATGATCACTTTACGTTTAGTTCATGCGAACATCGTCCTTTAAATTCGGCGAATTATATATATTTTAAATCACAATGTTATAGTTCAGGGAATCAATTACTATTATTAAAACATTTTACATTTTATTTTTATAATAATATATAAAATATATAAGATCTATGGTAAGTTATTTTTATATTTTTATTAGCTTCTTTAATTGCTTACTCACTGCAAGGATCTTTAAAAGAATAATATTAATAATAATAATAATAATAATAATTTATAACAGTAAGTTGTTTACACGCATCTTGCACATGCGAGTGTTCCATGCAGTTGACCTGGTTTATGAAAGGATATATGAGCAGCATGGGGCCAAGAGGGGTGTCGTTGGCTGCAAGGACAACCTACTAATTGACAGATGTGTCACGCAGGACTATGTGAAGTATAAGCGGGGCCTCACTATGGTCTGCCTCGATACAGCAAGGTGACATCATGCATTGATATGACATCTCATGAGCTTATTCTCTACTTGCTCCACCGCCTTGCCGTCGTAGAGCCTTTAGTGAGATGCATTGAAGAACTGATGCAGCTCTGGAGAACCCGTTTTACTATAACATCAGGTAATGTGAAGGTCCAAACAGAGCTGGTATAGTTTAGGAGAGGAGTTTTCCTGGTAGATTCCCTCAACCCTCTCCTGTTCTGGATCTCGTTACTGCCATGATCCGTTGAACTGCGCAAAACTCGTACCTACAACTGCGGTACCCCTGGCAACAGGAGACATAAGGTCACCTATTTGTTTTATATGGATGACCTTAAACTTTATGCCTCCGGAGAGAGGGATTTACATCAATCTCTCTTGGGATGGAATTTGGGTTGAACAAATGCGCACTAGTCTAAGAGAAGACAATACGGTGACTGTGGCGAAGATGCGCAGCTCGTGGACGGAAGCATCCTACATCATCTGGATGTCGGAGAGACCTATGCCTACTTGGGTGTCGAGCAACGTTCCACCCAAGGGGCTGTCGCCGTAAAAAGGGCTTGCAACTCTCCGCGGCAAGTATAAACACCGCCTCCGGCAGATCTGGTCTTCAGAACTGTCGGCTAAGAACAAGGTGAGTGCTACTAATATGCTTGCCATTCCTGTACTCCTTCGGAGTAGTGAAATAGATCTGACAAGAGCTGTGACAGTTCGACATAGGAACACGCAAAATTATGCATCTCAGGAGTTTGCATCCTAGGTCGTCTGTTCCACGGTTGTACTTCCCAAGACATCGGGGATGCCGTCGACTCTTTGGCAGTTTGGAGTGTCTGCACAGCAGAATGATAATGGATGGAGCCTGCAAGGTAATCAGGAGAGTTTGGATCCTCTCCTCTGCATGGTCCAAGACCATGAAAATGCAGGGCTCGGAGCATTTCTATTTAAGACAGCACCAAGAGCAGCTGATCTCCACAAGCTTCACAGTATGTTCTGGATAGAGTCTGCGAAGTCCATGAAAATGCTCCCACCCCTGCATTTTCATGGTCTTGGACCATGCAGAGGAGAGAATCCAAACTCCTGATTACCTGGCAGGCTCCATCCAGTACCATTCTGTTGTGCAGATACTCCAAACTCAAGAATCCACTGCCTCCCCGATGTCTTGGGAGGTACAGTCGTGGAACGGACGACCTAGGATGCAAACTCCTATTGAGATGCATCATTTTGCGTGTTCCGCAATTTCGAGTTGTCGCAGCTCTTCGTGCTGCGTGCGTCCATTTCACTACTCCCAAGGAGTAGAGGAGGATCGGAACGGCAAGCGTATTAGTAGCACTCACTTATTACCCGTAAGAACCCGACAGTTCGGAAGACCAGATCTGCCGGAGGCGGTGTCTATACTTGCCGAGTATATACTATGTGTCTATACTATACTGGAGAGCGTTTTTTACTGCAACAGTCTCTTGGGTGGAACGTTGCTTGGTTGGACACCTAAGTAGGCATACTACTTATTACTATAATTATTATTATTATTATTATTATTTTTATATATAATTATATATTATTTTATATATTATATAAATGTTCAATTCAATTCAATTTTATTGAAGATATGTAATTAATTATATTATATTTAAATAAAAGTTCTTACCCTCAGTTTATCATTATCACTCTGCAGTAGTATACATTCAGTTAAGTGAATCTTGTTTTTAAAATTTGTCTCAGTTAATTTCTTTTACGGGCATCAGTTATTCTAGAGTATATAAAATCTGTGGATAAAAATACCTTGCCCCAGAAATATCAGAAGCAATGACCATTCGTTTGTTGAGAAGGGTAGAGTTCAGCGAGGCTATAAAGTTTTGCGCTTTTGTTTTTTACTGGACTTTGTTAAGGAGCATAATAAATAATATTAAGGTTCACAAGAAAAATGCTCTGACGGTTTGCAGTCAGTAGCGTGCAAATTGGTTATATTAAAATAAGATATTTGATACAATTTGGTTACAAACCATTCGCTAGCTAAATAAAGTTAACAGATTTTGATTTACGTGAAGTGTGATATATGAAATTACGTTTTCCAAATATACAGATTGTTGAAGATACAACTGCTAAAATTATCACACTACATCTCATTGGAGTAGCTTTAATATGGTATTATTTACATATTGAGAGAAGAGAGGTTGCTATAATATGATTTCACTATCAGCTTTGTTTATATAAGATTTTTGAGTACTAGTATAACATATACCTAGGTATGGCAAATATATCTACTCATTAAAGTGAAAATACAGATTCCAGTTTTTTTTACGTATTAGAAATATGTGTAATGGTAATTTGAGGTAAACCATTCCTGCTTACCTAGTAATAAAGCGTCATAATTTAAAACCAAAACACAAACTAAAAGCTTACATTGTCTTTATGCTTCGGAAATTACCGCGTTTTATTTTTAGTGTTGTGCATGGAACTGAGTTAGTGAATTAATATAATATTGCGTTATATGAAGTCTATTTTTACAGATGTTGTTCTAATTTGTGTTTTAAGATTATTATGCGAGAGACCTCTACATTATACCCCTGCGAGAGACCTCTACATTTTACACAAAATGTTTAATTCTAATGTATTCTTATAAACATGTAATTGTTTGCAGTGACTGCTATAGTCATTGTACTGCGTTACATGTACCACATCATGGGTATAACTCTGTAATTTCGATAACACAAATATGGAATTTACGTAAAACATATCTGATCTGTAATAGCTATTGATTTTCATATAAGTTGAGCATGTTGGGCAATCGCTGCCCAAACCGATGTATGTTTAAAGTTACAGAAGGAAATTTAAATCTGGACGAACTACTTTCACATGGTGTGAGCATATGACACTTATGACACAAAGTGGATGAAATACATACAGGGTGTCCACCTAGTGCGCGTAAGTCCAATATCTGGGTTAATAAAAGAGATAACTTAATTTTTTTTTCTACAGGGTTGTCTAATATCCCGAGCTGCACAAAATGAAAATATATTTACATATTCAGGGTGTTTAGTTTTTCCTGGACAGGTACCAACTTCATTTTTTTAAATGGAAACCTATATTTTTTATGGCATTATCGAATTCTACGTAAAAAATTAGTGGGACTTTGTGCTTAACACTGCTATTGAAATATTGATAGTTTTCGAGATATTTGACTTTAAATTTTTTTTTCTTATGTTTCGTCACTTCTAATAGTTGACATAATTATGGTTGTATGACAGCTAGAAATTATTTTTTTTTCAGAAACTGTAGAGTGAAGATGGCTCTTTCGAAAAACGTATCAAAAGTTGACCTGCGATATACAGGGGGCAACAGAAATCGTGCCAAACCTGATGGTTTAAAATTTAAAAAATCTCGACTTTTTCAAATGGAACACCCTGTGTTTTATGATTTCATTAGATGCCTTTCTGTAGACTCTACAATTTTATAATAGCTTTCCCTATACCTAAGTTGCGTAGTTTTTGCAAAAAACCCACTTTTATGAAAAATACCCGATTTGCGCACGTTCCTTTCTCGGGAAAAACGCAGTGAGCGTCTGTCACGCAATAAAATTTGTGACAATCAGTTTACATGTCATTTCTTCTTTTACTGAATATTCACGTACGAGTTTAGAGTAAGTACTAAGCGTGCATACAATGAACTATTCAAAAGAAGAATTATTGAAAATGGTTTATGCCTTAGGAGAAGCTCATGGAAATTGTTTGCTAGCAGCACGTATTTACAAAGCAAATAATCCAGATTTACAGAGATTTCCACGTGCTGACTGTTTTGAAAATGTGAAAGAAAGATTTGAAAGAACAGCAAATGCGAATTATGAGAAAACTACCAGGAGACATGACGGTAACAATGACGATATTCAGTTTAATGTTGTGGCGTCTGCTGTTGAAAATCCAAATATTAGTGTCAGGAAAATCAGTAATAATCTTGGAGTTTCCAAAAGCTTGACAAACAAGATACTGAAGAAGAATAATTTTCATCCGTATCATATTGAAAACCATCAAGCACTGTTACCTCAAGATCACCTAAACCGCCTGCAATTTTGCCACTGGGCATTGGATAAAATTCAGGAAAGTCCAAACTTTTTTTTCAAACACATGCTTACCCAATCGTCGCAACTTTCATCACTACGCTGGCAATAATCCAAGATTATTGAGGGTACTAGATAATCAGCATCGTTTCAAAGTGAACGTGTGGGCTGGAATTTGTGGAGAACATATTGTTGGACCGTACTTTTTTGAAGGCAATTTAAATGCCAATGTGTATTTGCATTTTTTGCAAAACGAACTTCCCCTTCCACAGCTACAGAATATGCCCGATTATTTGGTTCAACAATGGTTTCAGCATGATGGTGCCCCTCCACATTCCACTTTGGCGGTACTGTGATTATTTTATTGTTGTAGTACTTTTCCTATTATCTATTCATATTTCAGATTAGAGAACACCTAAACCACGTATATCCAAATAAGTGGTTAGGTCGTGGTGGTCCAGTTCCTTGGCCTGCACGTTCGCCTGATTTAAATATTCTGGACGTTTTCTTGTGGGGTTATATCAAGGAGCGAGTATACGAAGTACCACCAACAGATATGCAAGACTTGAAAGAAAAGATCCAAAATGAGTTTCTAACCATAACGCCCGAAATGTTAAGAAATGTTTACATTCATTTTCGTCGTAGATTAATGCTTTGTGTTGAAAACAACGGTGGACATTTTGAGCATTTACTTTAGGTTAGCTTGCTTGTATGAGTACTGTGCGTTTCACGAAGTTGTATCCCGGATTGGAATGTTAGTATATATCTCCAACGTATGAAGCGTCGTAATGTTATTAGTTAAATTCAATGCATTGGCACATCTCGGTTACGGACCGCTACAAATTGAGGTGGTGTGATTTAAACGCGCGTGCCAGTCTCGCACAGGATTTGCCAGCGAATCCTGACAATCCGAACATTCCAATCCGGGATACAACTTCGTGAAACGCACTGTATTGCGTATTCTTTTTTCAATACTCTATGTATATTCATCCATTTCACTAATAATTTTTCTAACTACGGTAACACCGTTTGGTTTTCAATATGATACGTATGAAACTTCTTTTTCAATATCTTCTTTGTCGAGCTTTTGAAAACTCCAAGATTTCTACTGATTTTCTGATACTAATATTTTTGGATTTTCAACAGCAGAAACCGCAACATTAAACTAAATATTATCGTTGTTACTCCCATGTCTCCTGGTAGTTTTCTCATAATTCCCATTTGCTGTTCTTTCAAATCTTTCTTTCACATTTTCAAAACAGTCAGCACGTGGGAATCTCTATAAATACGTGCTGCTAGCAAATAATTCCCATGAACTTCTTCTAAAGCATACGCCAGTTTTGCTAATTCTTAATTACATGTAGAGCTTTTATGATTTTTTACTTTTATTTACAAATAAATGGTAACTTACTTTCCATAAAGACTTGTTTATTAAACTGAAATTATCTAAATTTTTCAGTTATTTTTATTTTAAGAAGTGTAAACTAATACATTTTATAAAAATAAATAGCCTTACAATATTTTTTCCGTCAAAGGAGTGCGCAAATCGGGTATTTTTCATAAAAGTGGGTTTTTTGCAAAAACTACGCAACTTAGGTATAGGGAAAGCTATTATAAAATTGTAGAGTCTACAGAAAGGCATCTAATGAAATCATAAAACACAGGGTGTTCCATTTGAAAAAGTCGAGATTTTTTAAATTTTAAACCATCAGGTTTGGCACGATTTCTGTTGCCCCCTGTATATCGCAGGTCAACTTTTGATACGTTTTTCGAAAGAGCCATCTTCACTCTACAGTTTCTGAAAAAAAAATAGTTTCTAGCTGTCATACAACCATAATTATGTCAACTATTAGAAGTGACGAAACATAAGAAAAAAAAATTAAATGTCAAATATCTCGAAAACTATCAATATTTCAATAGCAGTGTTAAGCACAAAGTCCCACTAATTTTTTACGTAGAATTCGATAATGCCATAAAAAATATAGGTTTCCATTTAAAAAAATGAAGTTGGTACCTGTCCAGGAAAAACTGAACACCCTGAATATGTAAATATATTTTCATTTTGTGCAGCTCGGGATATTAGACAACCCTGTAGAAAAAAAATAAAGTTATCTCTTTTATTAACCCAGATATTGGACTTACGCGCACTAGGTGGACACCCTGTATATTAGTGATTGATATTAATGTGCTAGCAGTTCACATATTACAAGAATATGTAATGACAACTGAAACTTATATTTTTGTAAATATTAATAGGGTATTAGTATAGTATAAACCCAAAATAAATTTTATCTGTGATCCTTACACCTTTTTACCCAAAATAATATTCCTCTTATTTCATAATTTAAAAGTTCCACAACGAAGATATGGCGAGCCTCGAATTTGTCTCACATTGTATAGGGGAAATCATTAATTCCCACCAACATATTTAAATAAACCCTATATTTTTATTCATGACATTGATTACAGAGTACAGTCTGTTAGTCAAAGTACAGAGTCTGGGTAGTACGTGAATAACAAGTAAATCGAGGGCGATACATTTTATTTCTGATATCACCTAAAATCCAGCCAAGCAGGTAGGAAAAAGCAATGTCATCCAAATATAAAAAACTAGTATTTTTTTGAAAGCAGAGGAAATCGAGTCCGCAGATTCAATTCCTAACATTGACCTAAATTGACCTCATCTTCTCCAAATAGACCTAGGAAGAGCTTATCAATAAAATACTTTGTTTTTCGAAAACTACAAAGTTCCTACAAAAACAGATGCCGTAAATTTCCTTAGGAATATTCAATTCTAATCATCAAAAATTGTAAATTTTCCAAATCAGGTTAAACAACCTTGAAGACTAGAGGTTTTCATAAATATGAAAACCTCTAGTCTTCAAGTGCCTATCCTACCGTGCCAATTAATGAATTAAGTTGTCGGATTAGTAGATATATATCTTTCCATAGAATATAGAATTATTAATAGTGTAGGCAATAAGAGGATGTTTTATATATAGTTTCAAACAGTTATGTGCAAGAGTCATGTATGTATGTGTGTTCAAATGCTAGTCATGTGGAATATTAAAATAGATATAGATAGTTAATTTGAGCCACCTTTATAGACCTCTATGTAAACTTCTTAAACCGATTCACATTTTTGGGACGGATAATACATTACAACTGTCTTTATTGACACGGCCTTAATTTACTATGACTAAAACGGGTATCTATTTATCTGCACATTAACAGAAAGTAATGTGGTTCCTTCCAGAGGGCGATAATTATTGTTTCAAATGGTTTTAAGCAAAATATTCAAATTATACCCTACTCTATTTACATAATTGGTAGGTATAAACTTATGCTTCAGTAGTAAGCTGTTAATGTGCTCATAAATATGCAGGCAAAGGATGTATAAGGATATACAATTCAGTAAAATATACCTGATGTAATAATCTTCTCTTATATTTTTATTTTTCAAGTATGTCATCCAAATTTATGAACTTCATATTGGACTCTCTACAACTACTGGTATGATAAGAAATTAGTCTAGACTTTAAATTTAGAAGGATCACCATAAAAGTAAAGATATATTAGATATTACTCTGAATTTTTTCCCTAACATTTACTGATGGATAGGTATGTCTGATACTCATCATCAGAATTTATAGCAATATAAAAGATGACTTCGCAAAGGATTCTAAAGATAGTTAAGTTTTTAAAGGTTATTTTTAAGCTCAGTTTAATAAATTTTAATTTTTAATTTTTTTATGAAAGTTGTTTGTTTCAGGCATTTTCAAGTATCTTCCTGCCCTACATCAATCACAACTTTACAATAGAGCTACTTGATACATATGGTCTCGGTGATTAGGTGTTAATTTGAGTGTCTAACGCTGAGACACTATATCTCTTGTAGCTCTTTTCATCAGAAACGTCATCGTAAGAAGATTGTCATGAAGATTCTCAACATGCTGATACAAATATAAACCTTAAAATGTGTGCTTGTAGAGGAACCTAATTTATGTTGAATTGTATATATATATGTATCCTATATAGCCGACATTCTGTTATTTGGCAAGAAAATACCACTATACATATTTAAACTTAAACCACAAACAATTAAAAATATTTAGCAACATTTGAACAATTTAATAACACAGCATTTCAACTGGTGCAACATTTCAGCAAAATACCTTCTCGACCTTCTGCTCTCCTGATACAAAATACAACTTTCGCAGATTTGCACCTAAACTATTATTAGAGGCAAAATTTCTGCAAAATACCTTCTCGACCTTCTGCTCTCCTGATACAAAATACGATTTTCGCAGATTTACACCTAAACTATTATTAAAGGCAAAATTTCTGCAAAATACCTTCTCGACCTTCTGCTCTCCTGATACAAAATACAACTTTCGCAGATTTACACCTGAACTATTATTAGAGGCAAAATTTCTGCAAAATACCTTCTCGACCTTCTGCTTTCCTGATACAAAATACGATTTTCGCAGATTTACACCTAAACTATTATTAAAGGCAAAATTTCTGCAAAATACCTTCTCGACCTTCTGCTCTCCTGATACAAAGTACGAATTTCGCTAATTTACACCTAAACTATTATTAGAGGCAAAATTTCTGCAAAATACCTTCTCGGCCTTCTGCTCTCCTGATACAAAATACGACTTTCGCAGATTTACACCTAAACTATTATTAGAGGCAATATTTCTGCAAAATACCTTCTCGACCTTCTGCTTTGTTGATACAGAGTACGATTTTCGCAGATTTTCACTAAAACTATTATTAGAGGCACAATTTCTGCAAAATACCTTCTCGACCTTCTGCTCTCCTGATACAAAATACAACTTTCGCCGATTTACACCTAAACTATTATTAGAGGCAAAATTTCTGCAAAATACCTTCTCGGCCTTCTGCTCTCCTGATACAAAGTACGACTTTCGCAGTTTTCTACCTAAACACACCTAAACTATTATTAGAGGCAAAATTTCTGCAAAATACCTTCTCGACCCTCTGCTCTCCTGATACAAAGTTCGACTTTCACTAATTTACACCTAAACTATTATTAGAGGCACAATTTCTGCAAAATACCTTCTCGACCTTCTGCTCTCCTGATACAGAGTACGATTTTCGCAGATTTACACCTAAACTATTATTAGATCCAAAATTTCTGCAAAATACCTTCTCGGCCTTCTGCTCTCCTGATACAAAGTACGACTTTCGCAGTTTTCTACCTAAACACACCTAAACTATTATTAGAGGCAAAATTTCTGCAAAATACCTTCTCGACCTTCTGCTCTCCTGATACAAAATACGACTTTCGCAGATTTACACCTAAACTATTATTAGAGGCAATATTTCTGCAAAATACCTTCTCGACCTTCTGCTCTCCTGATACAGAGTACGATTTTCGCAGATTTTCACTAAAACTATTATTAGAGGCACAATTTCTGCAAAATACCTTCTCGACCTTCTGCTCTCCTGATACAAAGTACGACTTTCACTAATTTACACCTAAACTATTATTAGAGGCACAATTTCTGCAAAATACCTTCTCGACCTTCTGCTCTCCTGATACAGAGTACGATTTTCGCAGATTTACACCTAAACTATTATTAGATCCAAAATTTCTGCAAAATACCTTCTCGGCCTTCTGCTCTCCTGATACAAAGTACGACTTTCGCAGTTTTCTACCTAAACACACCTAAACTATTATTAGAGGCAAAATTTCTGCAAAATACCTTCTCGGCCTTCTGCTCTCCTGATACAAAATACGACTTTCGCAGATTTACACCTAAACTATTATTAGAGGCAATATTTCTGCAAAATACCTTCTCGACCTTCTGCTCTCCTGATACAGAGTACGATTTTCGCAGATTTTCACTAAAACTATTATTAGAGGCACAATTTCTGCAAAATACCTTCTCGACCATCTGCTCTCCTGATACAAAGTACGACTTTCGCTAATTTACACCTAAACTATTATTAGAGGCAAAATTTCTGCAAAATACCTTCTCGGCCTTCTGCTCTCCTGATACAAAGTACGACTTTCGCTAATTTACACCTAAACTATTATTAGAGGCAAAATTTCTGCAAAATACCTTCTCGGCCTTCTGCTCTCCTGATACAAAGTACGACTTTCACTAATTTACACCTAAACTATTATTAGAGGCACAATTTCTGCAAAATACCTTCTCGACCTTCTGCTCTCCTGATACAGAGTACGATTTTCGCAGATTTACACCTAAACTATTATTAGATCCAAAATTTCTGCAAAATACCTTCTCGGCCTTCTGCTCTCCTGATACAAAGTACGACTTTCGCAGTTTTCTACCTAAACACACCTAAACTATTATTAGAGGCAAAATTTCTGCAAAATACCTTCTCGACCCTCTGCTCTCCTGATACAAAGTACGACTTTCACTAATTTACACCTAAACTATTATTAGAGGCACAATTTCTGCAAAATATCTTCTCGACCTTCTGCTCTCCTGATACAGAGTACGATTTTCGCAGATTTACACCTAAACTATTATTAGATCTAAAATTTCTGCAAAATACCTTCTCGGCCTTCTGCTCTCCTGATACAAAGTACGACTTTCGCAGTTTTCTACCTAAACACACCTAAACTATTATTAGAGGCAAAATTTCTGCAAAATACCTTCTCGACCTTCTGCTCTCCTGATGCAAAGTACGACTTTCGCTAATTTACACCTAAACTATTATTAGAGGCAAAATTTCTGCAAAATACCTTCTCGGCCTTCTGCTCTCCTGATACAAAGTACGACTTTCGCAGTTTTCTACCTAAACACACCTAAACTATTATTAGAGGCAAAATTTCTGCAAAATACCTTCTCGGCCTTCTGCTCTCCTGATACAAAATACGACTTTCGCAGATTTACACCTAAACTATTATTAGAGGCAATATTTCTGCAAAATACCTTCTCGACCTTCTGCTCTCCTGATACAGAGTACGATTTTCGCAGATTTTCACTAAAACTATTATTAGAGGCAAAATTTCTGCAAAATACCTTCTCGACCTTCTGCTCTCCTGATACAAAGTACGACTTTCGCTAATTTACACCTAAACTATTATTAGAGGCACAATTTCTGCAAAATACCTTCTCGACCTTCTGCTCTCCTGATACAAAGTACGACTTTCACTAATTTACACCTAAACTATTATTAGAGGCACAATTTCTGCAAAATACCTTCTCGACCTTCTGCTCTCCTGATACAGAGTACGATTTTCGCAGATTTACACCTAAACTATTATTAGATCCAAAATTTCTGCAAAATACCTTCTCGGCCTTCTGCTCTCCTGATACAAAGTACGACTTTCGCAGTTTTCTACCTAAACACACCTAAACTATTATTAGAGGCAAAATTTCTGCAAAATACCTTCTCGACCCTCTGCTCTCCTGATACAAAGTACGACTTTCACTAATTTACACCTAAACTATTATTAGAGGCACAATTTCTGCAAAATACCTTCTCGACCTTCTGCTCTCCTGATACAGAGTACGATTTTCGCAGATTTACACCTAAACTATTATTAGATCCAAAATTTCTGCAAAATACCTTCTCGGCCTTCTGCTCTCCTGATACAAAGTACGACTTTCGCAGTTTTCTACCTAAACACACCTAAACTATTATTAGAGGCAAAATTTCTGCAAAATACCTTCTCGACCTTCTGCTCTCCTGATACAAAGTACGACTTTCGCTAATTTACACCGAAACTATTATTAGAGGCAAAATTTCTGCAAAATACCTTCTCGGCCTTCTGCTCTCCTGATACAAAGTACGACTTTCGCAGTTTTCTACCTAAACACACCTAAACTATTATTAGAGGCAAAATTTCTGCAAAATACCTTCTCGGCCTTCTGCTCTCCTGATACAAAGTACGACTTTCGCAGTTTTCTACCTAAACACACCTAAACTATTATTAGAGGCAAAATTTCTGCAAAATACCTTCTCGGCCTTCTGCTCTCCTGATACAAAATACGACTTTCGCAGATTTACACCTACACTATTATTAGAGGCAATATTTCTGCAAAATACCTTCTCGACCTTCTGCTCTCCTGATACAGAGTACGATTTTCGCAGATTTTCACTAAAACTATTATTAGAAGCACAATTTCTGCAAAATACCTTCTCGACCATCTGCTCTCGTGATACAAAGTACGACTTTCGCTAATTTACACCTAAACTATTATTAGAGGCAAAATTTCTGCAAAATACCTTCTCGGCCTTCTGCTCTCCTGATACAAAGTACGACTTTCGCAGTTTTCTACCTAAACACACCTAAACTATTATTAGAGGCAAAATTTCTGCAAAATACCTTCTCGGCCTTCTGCTCTCCTGATACAAAATACGACTTTCGCAGATTTACACCTAAACTATTATTAGAGGCAATATTTCTGCAAAATACCTTCTCGGCCTTCTGCTCTCCTGATACAAAATACGACTTTCGCAGATTTACACCTAAACTATTATTAGAGGCAATATTTCTGCAAAATACCTTCTCGACCTTCTGCTCTCCTGATACAGAGTACGATTTTCGCAGATTTTCACTAAAACTATTATTAGAGGCACAATTTCTGCAAAATACCTTCTCGACCTTCTGCTCTCCTGATACAAAGTACGACTTTCACTAATTTACACCTAAACTATTATTAGAGGCACAATTTCTGCAAAATACCTTCTCGACCTTCTGCTCTCCTGATACAGAGTACGATTTTCGCAGATTTACACCTAAACTATTATTAGATCCAAAATTTCTGCAAAATACCTTCTCGGCCTTCTGCTCTCCTGATACAAAGTACGACTTTCGCAGTTTTCTACCTAAACACACCTAAACTATTATTAGAGGCAAAATTTCTGCAAAATACCTTCTCGACCTTCTGCTCTCCTGATACAAAGTACGACTTTCGCTAATTTACACCTAAACTATTATTAGAGGCACAATTTCTTCAAAATACCTTCTCGACCTTCTGCTCTCCTGATACAGAGTACGATTTTCGCAGATTTACTCCTAAACTATTATTAGATCCAAAATTTCTGCAAAATACCTTCTCGGCCTTCTGCTCTCCTGATACAAAGTACGACTTTCGCAGTTTTCTACCTAAACACACCTAAACTATTATTAGAGGCAAAATTTCTGCAAAATACCTTCTCGACCTTCTGCTCTCCTGATACAGAGTACGATTTTCGCAGATTTACACCTAAACTATTATTAGATCCAAAATTTCTGCAAAATACCTTCTCGGCCTTCTGCTCTCCTGATACAAAGTACGACTTTCGCAGTTTTCTACCTAAACACACCTAAACTATTATTAGAGGCAAAATTTCTGCAAAATACCTTCTCGACCCTCTGCTCTCCTGATACAAAGTACGACTTTCACTAATTTACACCTAAACTATTATTAGAGGCACAATTTCTGCAAAATACCTTCTCGACCTTCTGCTCTCCTGATACAGAGTACGATTTTCGCAGATTTACACCTAAACTATTATTAGATCCAAAATTTCTGCAAAATACCTTCTCGGCCTTCTGCTCTCCTGATACAAAGTACGACTTTCGCAGTTTTCTACCTAAACACACCTAAACTATTATTAGAGGCAAAATTTCTGCAAAATACCTTCTCGACCCTCTGCTCTCCTGATACAAAGTACGACTTTCACTAATTTACACCTAAACTATTATTAGAGGCACAATTTCTGCAAAATACCTTCTCGACCTTCTGCTCTCCTGATACAGAGTACGATTTTCGCAGATTTACACCTAAACTATTATTAGATCCAAAATTTCTGCAAAATACCTTCTCGGCCTTCTGCTCTCCTGATACAAAGTACGACTTTCGCAGTTTTCTACCTAAACACACCTAAACTATTATTAGAGGCAAAATTTCTGCAAAATACCTTCTCGACCTTCTGCTCTCCTGATACAAAGTACGACTTTCGCTAATTTACACCGAAACTATTATTAGAGGCAAAATTTCTGCAAAATACCTTCTCGGCCTTCTGCTCTCCTGATACAAAGTACGACTTTCGCAGTTTTCTACCTAAACACACCTAAACTATTATTAGAGGCAAAATTTCTGCAAAATACCTTCTCGGCCTTCTGCTCTCCTGATACAAAATACGACTTTCGCAGATTTACACCTAAACTATTATTAGAGGCAATATTTCTGCAAAATACCTTCTCGGCCTTCTGCTCTCCTGATACAAAATACGACTTTCGCAGATTTACACCTAAACTATTATTAGAGGCAATATTTCTGCAAAATACCTTCTCGACCTTCTGCTCTCCTGATACAGAGTACGATTTTCGCAGATTTTCACTAAAACTATTATTAGAGGCACAATTTCTGCAAAATACCTTCTCGACCTTCTGCTCTCCTGATACAAAGTACGACTTTCACTAATTTACACCTAAACTATTATTAGAGGCACAATTTCTGCAAAATACCTTCTCGACCTTCTGCTCTCCTGATACAGAGTACGATTTTCGCAGATTTACACCTAAACTATTATTAGATCCAAAATTTCTGCAAAATACCTTCTCGGCCTTCTGCTCTCCTGATACAAAGTACGACTTTCGCAGTTTTCTACCTAAACACACCTAAACTATTATTAGAGGCAAAATTTCTGCAAAATACCTTCTCGACCTTCTGCTCTCCTGATACAAAGTACGACTTTCGCTAATTTACACCTAAACTATTATTAGAGGCACAATTTCTTCAAAATACCTTCTCGACCTTCTGCTCTCCTGATACAGAGTACGATTTTCGCAGATTTACTCCTAAACTATTATTAGATCCAAAATTTCTGCAAAATACCTTCTCGGCCTTCTGCTCTCCTGATACAAAGTACGACTTTCGCAGTTTTCTACCTAAACACACCTAAACTATTATTAGAGGCAAAATTTCTGCAAAATACCTTCTCGACCTTCTGCTCTCCTGATACAAAGTACGACTTTCGCTAATTTACACCTAAACTATTATTAGAGGCACAATTTCTGCAAAATACCTTCTCCACCTTCTGCTCTCCTGATACAAAATACGACTTTCGCAGATTTACACCTAAACTATTATTAGAAGCAAAATTTCTGCAAAATACCTTCTCGACCTTCTGCTCTCCTGATACAGAGTACGATTTTCTCAGATTTACACCTAAACTATATTAGAGGCAATATTTTTGCAAAATACCTTCTCGCCCTTCTGATCTCCTGATACAAAATACGACTTTCGCAGATTTACACCTAAACTATTATTAGAGGCAACATTTCCGCAAAATACCTTCTCGACCTTCTGCTCTCCTGATACAGAGTACGATTTTCGCAGATTTACACCTAAACTATATTAGGGGCAATATTTCTGCAAATTACCTTCTCGACCTTCTGCTCTCCTCATACAAAATACGACTTTCGCAGATTAACACCTAAACTATTATTAGAGTTAGTGCAAAATACCTTCTCGGCTTTCTGCTCTCCTGATACAAAGTACGACTTTCGCAGTTTTCTACCTAAACACACCTAAACTATTATTAGAGGCAAAATTTCTGCAAAATACCTTCTCGACCCTCTGCTCTCCTGATACAAAGTACGACTTTCACTAATTTACACCTAAACTATTATTAGATCCAAAATTTCTGCAAAATACCTTCTCGGCCTTCTGCTCTCCTGATACAAAGTACGACTTTCGCAGTTTTCTACCTAAACACACCTAAACTATTATTAGAGGCAAAATTTCTGCAAAATACCTTTTCGACCCTCTGCTCTCCTGATACAAAGTACGACTTTCGCTAATTTACACCTAAACTATTATTAGAGGCACAATTTCTGCAAAATACCTTCTCCACCTTCTGCTCTCCTGATACAAAATACGACTTTCGCAGATTTACACCTAAACTATTATTAGAAGCAAAATTTCTGCAAAATACCTTCTCGACCTTCTGCTCTCCTGATACAGAGTACGATTTTCTCAGATTTACACCTAAACTATATTAGGGGCAATATTTCTGCAAATTACCTTCTCGACCTTCTGCTCTCCTCATACAAAATACGACTTTCGCAGATTAACACCTAAACTATTATTAGAGTTAGTGCAAAATACCTTCTCGGCCTTCTGCTCTCCTGATACAAAGTACGACTTTCGCAGTTTTCTACCTAAACACACCTAAACTATTATTAGAAGCAAAATTTCTGCAAAATACCTTCTCGACCCTCTGCTCTCCTGATACAAAGTACGACTTTCACTAATTTACACCTAAACTATTATTAGATCCAAAATTTCTGCAAAATACCTTCTCGGCCTTCTGCTCTCCTGATACAAAGTACGACTTTCACTAATTTACATCTAAACTATTATTAGAGGCACAATTTCTGCAAAATACCTTCTCGACCTTCTGCTCTCCTGATACAGAGTACGATTTTCGCAGATTTACACCTAAACTATTATTAGATCCAAAATTTCTGCAAAATACCTTCTCGGCCTTCTGCTCTCCTGATACAAAGTACGACTTTCGCAGTTTTCTACCTAAACACACCTAAACTATTATTAGAGGCAAAATTTCTGCAAAATACCTTCTCGGCCTTCTGCTCTCCTGATACAAAGTACGACTTTCGCAGTTTTCTACCTAAACACACCTAAACTATTATTAGAGGCAAAATTTCTGCAAAATACCTTCTCGGCCTTCTGCTCTCCTGATACAAAATACGACTTTCGCAGATTTACACCTAAACTATTATTAGAGGCAATATTTCTGCAAAATACCTTCTCGACCTTCTGCTCTCCTGATACAGAGTACGATTTTCGCAGATTTTCACTAAAACTATTATTAGAGGCAAAATTTCTGCAAAATACCTTCTCGACCTTCTGCTCTCCTGATACAAAGTACGACTTTCGCTAATTTACACCTAAACTATTATTAGAGGCACAATTTCTGCAAAATACCTTCTCGACCTTCTGCTCTCCTGATACAAAGTACGACTTTCACTAATTTACACCTAAACTATTATTAGAGGCACAATTTCTGCAAAATACCTTCTCGACCTTCTGCTCTCCTGATACAGAGTACGATTTTCGCAGATTTACACCTAAACTATTATTAGATCCAAAATTTCTGCAAAATACCTTCTCGGCCTTCTGCTCTCCTGATACAAAGTACGACTTTCGCAGTTTTCTACCTAAACACACCTAAACTATTATTAGAGGCAAAATTTCTGCAAAATACCTTCTCGACCCTCTGCTCTCCTGATACAAAGTACGACTTTCACTAATTTACACCTAAACTATTATTAGAGGCACAATTTCTGCAAAATACCTTCTCGACCTTCTGCTCTCCTGATACAGAGTACGATTTTCGCAGATTTACACCTAAACTATTATTAGATCCAAAATTTCTGCAAAATACCTTCTCGGCCTTCTGCTCTCCTGATACAAAGTACGACTTTCGCAGTTTTCTACCTAAACACACCTAAACTATTATTAGAGGCAAAATTTCTGCAAAATACCTTCTCGACCTTCTGCTCTCCTGATACAAAGTACGACTTTCGCTAATTTACACCGAAACTATTATTAGAGGCAAAATTTCTGCAAAATACCTTCTCGGCCTTCTGCTCTCCTGATACAAAGTACGACTTTCGCAGTTTTCTACCTAAACACACCTAAACTATTATTAGAGGCAAAATTTCTGCAAAATACCTTCTCGGCCTTCTGCTCTCCTGATACAAAGTACGACTTTCGCAGTTTTCTACCTAAACACACCTAAACTATTATTAGAGGCAAAATTTCTGCAAAATACCTTCTCGGCCTTCTGCTCTCCTGATACAAAATACGACTTTCGCAGATTTACACCTACACTATTATTAGAGGCAATATTTCTGCAAAATACCTTCTCGACCTTCTGCTCTCCTGATACAGAGTACGATTTTCGCAGATTTTCACTAAAACTATTATTAGAAGCACAATTTCTGCAAAATACCTTCTCGACCATCTGCTCTCGTGATACAAAGTACGACTTTCGCTAATTTACACCTAAACTATTATTAGAGGCAAAATTTCTGCAAAATACCTTCTCGGCCTTCTGCTCTCCTGATACAAAGTACGACTTTCGCAGTTTTCTACCTAAACACACCTAAACTATTATTAGAGGCAAAATTTCTGCAAAATACCTTCTCGGCCTTCTGCTCTCCTGATACAAAATACGACTTTCGCAGATTTACACCTAAACTATTATTAGAGGCAATATTTCTGCAAAATACCTTCTCGGCCTTCTGCTCTCCTGATACAAAATACGACTTTCGCAGATTTACACCTAAACTATTATTAGAGGCAATATTTCTGCAAAATACCTTCTCGACCTTCTGCTCTCCTGATACAGAGTACGATTTTCGCAGATTTTCACTAAAACTATTATTAGAGGCACAATTTCTGCAAAATACCTTCTCGACCTTCTGCTCTCCTGATACAAAGTACGACTTTCACTAATTTACACCTAAACTATTATTAGAGGCACAATTTCTGCAAAATACCTTCTCGACCTTCTGCTCTCCTGATACAGAGTACGATTTTCGCAGATTTACACCTAAACTATTATTAGATCCAAAATTTCTGCAAAATACCTTCTCGGCCTTCTGCTCTCCTGATACAAAGTACGACTTTCGCAGTTTTCTACCTAAACACACCTAAACTATTATTAGAGGCAAAATTTCTGCAAAATACCTTCTCGGCCTTCTGCTCTCCTGATACAAAGTACGACTTTCGCTAATTTACACCTAAACTATTATTAGAGGCACAATTTCTTCAAAATACCTTCTCGACCTTCTGCTCTCCTGATACAGAGTACGATTTTCGCAGATTTACTCCTAAACTATTATTAGATCCAAAATTTCTGCAAAATACCGTCTCGGCCTTCTGCTCTCCTGATACAAAGTACGACTTTCGCAGTTTTCTACCTAAACACACCTAAACTATTATTAGAGGCACAATTTCTTCAAAATACCTTCTCGACCTTCTGCTCTCCTGATACAGAGTACGATTTTCGCAGATTTACTCCTAAACTATTATTAGATCCAAAATTTCTGCAAAATACCGTCTCGGCCTTCTGCTCTCCTGATACAAAGTACGACTTTCGCAGTTTTCTACCTAAACACACCTAAACTATTATTAGAGGCAAAATTTCTGCAAAATACCTTCTCGGCCTTCTGCTCTCCTGATACAAAGTACGACTTTCGCTAATTTACACCTAAACTATTATTAGAGGCACAATTTCTTCAAAATACCTTCTCGACCTTCTGCTCTCCTGATACAGAGTACGATTTTCGCAGATTTACTCCTAAACTATTATTAGATCCAAAATTTCTGCAAAATACCGTCTCGGCCTTCTGCTCTCCTGATACAAAGTACGACTTTCGCAGTTTTCTACCTAAACACACCTAAACTATTATTAGAGGCACAATTTCTTCAAAATACCTTCTCGACCTTCTGCTCTCCTGATACAGAGTACGATTTTCGCAGATTTACTCCTAAACTATTATTAGATCCAAAATTTCTGCAAAATACCGTCTCGGCCTTCTGCTCTCCTGATACAAAGTACGACTTTCGCAGTTTTCTACCTAAACACACCTAAACTATTATTAGAGGCAAAATTTCTGCAAAATACCTTCTCGACCCTCTGCTCTCCTGATACAAAGTACGACTTTCACTAATTTACACCTAAACTATTATTAGAGGCACAATTTCTGCAAAATACCTTCTCGACCTTCTGCTCTCCTGATACAGAGTACGATTTTCGCAGATTTACACCTAAACTATTATTAGATCCAAAATTTCTGCAAAATACCTTCTCGGCCTTCTGCTCTCCTGATACAAAGTACGACTTTCGCAGTTTTCTACCTAAACACACCTAAACTATTATTAGAGGCAAAATTTCTGCAAAATACCTTCTCGGCCTTCTGCTCTCCTGATACAAAGTACGACTTTCGCTAATTTACACCTAAACTATTATTAGAGGCACAATTTCTTCAAAATACCTTCTCGACCTTCTGCTCTCCTGATACAGAGTACGATTTTCGCAGATTTACTCCTAAACTATTATTAGATCCAAAATTTCTGCAAAATACCGTCTCGGCCTTCTGCTCTCCTGATACAAAGTACGACTTTCGCAGTTTTCTACCTAAACACACCTAAACTATTATTAGAGGCACAATTTCTTCAAAATACCTTCTCGACCTTCTGCTCTCCTGATACAGAGTACGATTTTCGCAGATTTACTCCTAAACTATTATTAGATCCAAAATTTCTGCAAAATACCGTCTCGGCCTTCTGCTCTCCTGATACAAAGTACGACTTTCGCAGTTTTCTACCTAAACACACCTAAACTATTATTAGAGGCAAAATTTCTGCAAAATACCTTCTCGGCCTTCTGCTCTCCTGATACAAAGTACGACTTTCGCTAATTTACACCTAAACTATTATTAGAGGCACAATTTCTTCAAAATACCTTCTCGACCTTCTGCTCTCCTGATACAGAGTACGATTTTCGCAGATTTACTCCTAAACTATTATTAGATCCAAAATTTCTGCAAAATACCGTCTCGGCCTTCTGCTCTCCTGATACAAAGTACGACTTTCGCAGTTTTCTACCTAAACACACCTAAACTATTATTAGAGGCACAATTTCTTCAAAATACCTTCTCGACCTTCTGCTCTCCTGATACAGAGTACGATTTTCGCAGATTTACTCCTAAACTATTATTAGATCCAAAATTTCTGCAAAATACCGTCTCGGCCTTCTGCTCTCCTGATACAAAGTACGACTTTCGCAGTTTTCTACCTAAACACACCTAAACTATTATTAGAGGCAAAATTTCTGCAAAATACCTTCTCGACCCTCTGCTCTCCTGATACAAAGTACGACTTTCACTAATTTACACCTAAACTATTATTAGAGGCACAATTTCTGCAAAATACCTTCTCGACCTTCTGCTCTCCTGATACAGAGTACGATTTTCGCAGATTTACACCTAAACTATTATTAGATCCAAAATTTCTGCAAAATACCTTCTCGGCCTTCTGCTCTCCTGATACAAAGTACGACTTTCGCAGTTTTCTACCTAAACACACCTAAACTATTATTAGAGGCAAAATTTCTGCAAAATACCTTCTCGACCCTCTGCTCTCCTGATACAAAGTACGACTTTCACTAATTTACACCTAAACTATTATTAGAGGCACAATTTCTGCAAAATACCTTCTCGACCTTCTGCTCTCCTGATACAGAGTACGATTTTCGCAGATTTACACCTAAACTATTATTAGATCCAAAATTTCTGCAAAATACCTTCTCGGCCTTCTGCTCTCCTGATACAAAGTACGACTTTCGCAGTTTTCTACCTAAACACACCTAAACTATTATTAGAGGCAAAATTTCTGCAAAATACCTTCTCGACCTTCTGCTCTCCTGATACAAAGTACGACTTTCGCTAATTTACACCGAAACTATTATTAGAGGCAAAATTTCTGCAAAATACCTTCTCGGCCTTCTGCTCTCCTGATACAAAGTACGACTTTCGCAGTTTTCTACCTAAACACACCTAAACTATTATTAGAGGCAAAATTTCTGCAAAATACCTTCTCGACCCTCTGCTCTCCTGATACAAAGTACGACTTTCACTAATTTACACCTAAACTATTATTAGAGGCACAATTTCTGCAAAATACCTTCTCGACCTTCTGCTCTCCTGATACAAAGTACGACTTTCGCTAATTTACACCTAAACTATTATTAGATCCAAAATTTCTGCAAAATACCTTCTCGGCCTTCTGCTCTCCTGATACAAAGTACGACTTTCGCAGTTTTCTACCTAAACACACCTAAACTATTATTAGAGGCAAAATTTCTGCAAAATACCTTCTCGACCCTCTGCTCTCCTGATACAAAGTACGACTTTCACTAATTTACACCTAAACTATTATTAGAGGCACAATTTCTGCAAAATACCTTCTCGACCTTCTGCTCTCCTGATACAGAGTACGATTTTCGCAGATTTACACCTAAACTATTATTAGATCCAAAATTTCTGCAAAATACCTTCTCGGCCTTCTGCTCTCCTGATACAAAGTACGACTTTCGCAGTTTTCTACCTAAACACACCTAAACTATTATTAGAGGCAAAATTTCTGCAAAATACCTTCTCGACCTTCTGCTCTCCTGATACAAAGTACGACTTTCGCTAATTTACACCGAAACTATTATTAGAGGCAAAATTTCTGCAAAATACCTTCTCGGCCTTCTGCTCTCCTGATACAAAGTACGACTTTCGCAGTTTTCTACCTAAACACACCTAAACTATTATTAGAGGCAAAATTTCTGCAAAATACCTTCTCGGCCTTCTGCTCTCCTGATACAAAGTACGACTTTCGCAGTTTTCTACCTAAACACACCTAAACTATTATTAGAGGCAAAATTTCTGCAAAATACCTTCTCGGCCTTCTGCTCTCCTGATACAAAATACGACTTTCGCAGATTTACACCTACACTATTATTAGAGGCAATATTTCTGCAAAATACCTTCTCGACCTTCTGCTCTCCTGATACAGAGTACGATTTTCGCAGATTTTCACTAAAACTATTATTAGAGGCACAATTTCTGCAAAATACCTTCTCGGCCTTCTGCTCTCCTGATACAAAGTACGACTTTCGCAGTTTTCTACCTAAACACACCTAAACTATTATTAGAGGCAAAATTTCTGCAAAATACCTTCTCGGCCTTCTGCTCTCCTGATACAAAATACGACTTTCGCAGATTTACACCTAAACTATTATTAGAGGCAATATTTCTGCAAAATACCTTCTCGGCCTTCTGCTCTCCTGATACAAAATACGACTTTCGCAGATTTACACCTAAACTATTATTAGAGGCAATATTTCTGCAAAATACCTTCTCGACCTTCTGCTCTCCTGATACAGAGTACGATTTTCGCAGATTTTCACTAAAACTATTATTAGAGGCACAATTTCTGCAAAATACCTTCTCGACCTTCTGCTCTCCTGATACAAAGTACGACTTTCACTAATTTACACCTAAACTATTATTAGAGGCACAATTTCTGCAAAATACCTTCTCGACCTTCTGCTCTCCTGATACAGAGTACGATTTTCGCAGATTTACACCTAAACTATTATTAGATCCAAAATTTCTGCAAAATACCTTCTCGGCCTTCTGCTCTCCTGATACAAAGTACGACTTTCGCAGTTTTCTACCTAAACACACCTAAACTATTATTAGAGGCAAAATTTCTGCAAAATACCTTCTCGACCTTCTGCTCTCCTGATACAAAGTACGACTTTCGCTAATTTACACCTAAACTATTATTAGAGGCACAATTTCTTCAAAATACCTTCTCGACCTTCTGCTCTCCTGATACAGAGTACGATTTTCGCAGATTTACTCCTAAACTATTATTAGATCCAAAATTTCTGCAAAATACCTTCTCGGCCTTCTGCTCTCCTGATACAAAGTACGACTTTCGCAGTTTTCTACCTAAACACACCTAAACTATTATTAGAGGCAAAATTTCTGCAAAATACCTTCTCGACCTTCTGCTCTCCTGATACAAAGTACGACTTTCGCTAATTTACACCTAAACTATTATTAGAGGCACAATTTCTGCAAAATACCTTCTCCACCTTCTGCTCTCCTGATACAAAATACGACTTTCGCAGATTTACACCTAAACTATTATTAGAAGCAAAATTTCTGCAAAATACTTTCTCGACCTTCTGCTCTCCTGATACAGAGTACGATTTTCTCAGATTTACACCTAAACTATATTAGAGGCAATATTTTTGCAAAATACCTTCTCGCCCTTCTGATCTCCTGATACAAAATACGACTTTCGCAGATTTACACCTAAACTATTATTAGAGGCAACATTTCCGCAAAATACCTTCTCGACCTTCTGCTCTCCTGATACAGAGTACGATTTTCGCAGATTTACACCTAAACTATATTAGGGGCAATATTTCTGCAAATTACCTTCTCGACCTTCTGCTCTCCTCATACAAAATACGACTTTCGCAGATTAACACCTAAACTATTATTAGAGTTAGTGCAAAATACCTTCTCGGCTTTCTGCTCTCCTGATACAAAGTACGACTTTCGCAGTTTTCTACCTAAACACACCTAAACTATTATTAGAGGCAAAATTTCTGCAAAATACCTTCTCGACCCTCTGCTCTCCTGATACAAAGTACGACTTTCACTAATTTACACCTAAACTATTATTAGATCCAAAATTTCTGCAAAATACCTTCTCGGCCTTCTGCTCTCCTGATACAAAGTACGACTTTCGCAGTTTTCTACCTAAACACACCTAAACTATTATTAGAGGCAAAATTTCTGCAAAATACCTTTTCGACCCTCTGCTCTCCTGATACAAAGTACGACTTTCGCTAATTTACACCTAAACTATTATTAGAGGCACAATTTCTGCAAAATACCTTCTCCACCTTCTGCTCTCCTGATACAAAATACGACTTTCGCAGATTTACACCTAAACTATTATTAGAAGCAAAATTTCTGCAAAATACCTTCTCGACCTTCTGCTCTCCTGATACAGAGTACGATTTTCTCAGATTTACACCTAAACTATATTAGGGGCAATATTTCTGCAAATTACCTTCTCGACCTTCTGCTCTCCTCATACAAAATACGACTTTCGCAGATTAACACCTAAACTATTATTAGAGTTAGTGCAAAATACCTTCTCGGCCTTCTGCTCTCCTGATACAAAGTACGACTTTCGCAGTTTTCTACCTAAACACACCTAAACTATTATTAGAAGCAAAATTTCTGCAAAATACCTTCTCGACCCTCTGCTCTCCTGATACAAAGTACGACTTTCACTAATTTACACCTAAACTATTATTAGATCCAAAATTTCTGCAAAATACCTTCTCGGCCTTCTGCTCTCCTGATACAAAGTACGACTTTCACTAATTTACATCTAAACTATTATTAGAGGCACAATTTCTGCAAAATACCTTCTCGACCTTCTGCTCTCCTGATACAGAGTACGATTTTCGCAGATTTACACCTAAACTATTATTAGATCCAAAATTTCTGCAAAATACCTTCTCGGCCTTCTGCTCTCCTGATACAAAGTACGACTTTCGCAGTTTTCTACCTAAACACACCTAAACTATTATTAGAGGCAC